>CAMQGK010000328.1:787500-945000 GCA_947000775.1 Pterois miles
TTCTTCTTCTGCTCCCATCCCTCCTCAGAGCTCAGGTGACTCCAGACTTCACATCAGGAGTCACAGTGGAGGCCGACAACAACACTGACTCTTTAACAAACAGCACAGGAGCCTCCAGTGTGCCCACCTCCCCCTCCAGTTCCCTCAGACCAACGGAGCCTTCAGGGTTCACAGTGACACCTTCGGAAGCTCCCACACAACAGGAGGATGACTGGTCACCAGCAGAGACCTTCCTGTACACTGGAGACCCCTCCACTCTGGAGGCGGCCCGCTGCTCACGGGCGTACAGCGCGCCGGGGCAGACCGGATCCCTGCCCGTCAGCTTCAGCGCCCCCCTCCGGCCCACTCTGGACACGCTGGCCAACACGGCCAACTTCCTCAACATGATCTTCCAGGCCAGTGACCTGCGGGAGAGCACGGTGCAGGAGGATATGGAGTGGTACCACGCTCTGGTCCGCGCCCTCTTGGAAGCTGACCTGCTCATCCGGCGAGCCCTGCTCACCTTTGACGCCGACCCGACATCCTCAGTGCCGCAGCTCGTGCTCTGCGCTTCCCGCAGCCCGGCAGCCAAGGTGCAGACCATCATCCTCCAGGACTTATCCAAGGCCTGGGAGAGCCTGCACCCGCCAGCCCCAGCCCCCGACGACAGCTGGTTCAGAAGCTTTAAATTCCCAGAGTCCAACCGGCCCATGGCGACTCTGTCCAAGAGGGTGCTCCTCAATGACCTCAGCACCTTAGACACGCCCAAATGGAGGCAGGGCGACAGCTACGTGACCAATCACAGCGGGGTGCGCTGGGCCAGCGCTCCCTTCCTCGACTGCAGGGATGGACTCTTTGTTCCCGACTGGATGCTGACCCTGTCCACTTCCTTTTACGGCCTCAAACCTGACCTGACGCCAGAGTTCAGGTTAGGGCTCACACACATAAATACCAGCTCCCACACTAGTGTCAATTTTGTCAGCTATTTTTTAATTTAGTCTTAGTCTTGTGTCAAACGTCTTTGTTAGTTTTTAACATATTTAGTCAACATCATCTTGTCTTTTGGTCAATTTTTAGTAGATTTAATGTCTCATAATTGAGTCTCAGTCAAAGAATACTGTCACTGTTTTAGTTTATCACTGAAAACTGTCAACATTTTAGTTATTTTTAGATAATATCAGATTATATTGAACATTTCAGTCAATGTAGTCAAAATATCATCTTGTTTCTTTCTCCTAAGCTGTGTTGTCATTGTTATCTTTAACTTAAAATGAACCTATTATGCCTTTTCCCTTTTCTTTTGTTTGTTAGATAGGTTTTTTGTGCATGTGAAAGTTACAAAGCCCAAAGTCCAGGTCAAAGGGAGTTACCCTCCTGAACTGCCTGAAACGCTTCGGTTGAAGCCCCGCCTTTTCTTCCATAATGTGGTGATGTCACCATGTAACACATTTGCATAATACCTGCCAAGCGGGTAGTTTGGTATACCCTCAAATAAAGCTAATTAGAGCGGAGCTGGGGCAGAGTCCGAAGGGTTTGGCTCAACTGACCGATCACAACAGAGGGCCAGCTGACAAATCTGAGCTCGAACAGAGCATTTCAGACAGAGCGTTAAAAACAGGAGCTGCAGTGCAGCTACTATGAGAAAAATAGTTTTTCGAACAATAAAGCAGATAAACATGTTCTAGTAGAAACCCAAAATACAAGCATGCACCTGAAACTGAGCATAATAGGTCCTCTTTAACCCTCTGAGAACCACAATAGAGCTGTTGTAGTCTTTTTTAGGGGGTCCAGGAGGTCTATAGGGGGTCCAGGGGGTCTTTAGGGGGAGACAGCAGATCAACAGTAGATGTCTCATATTAGTGGTGAACATCATCTGAAAGCTGGAACCTGGAGATTAATCTGAGAAGCAGCTCAGCTCTGAGGTCAAGTTGTTCTGGTTATTAATCAGAAACAAACATTAATTAATTAATTATTTGAAATAAATAGTAATAGTGTATAAGTGTAACATAGCATGATGATGTAAGTATCTGATGTCCATCCTGATGCTCTATTATGTCTCATAAGTTGTTGCAGTAATTTTAGGTTGATACCATTTGTTCCACAGATTTGGTGCTAAATTGAACCATTTTTTTTACCACTGGAGAATTGATAAAAATGATCAATAATCCTCCAAAATACGACATTAAGACATCGAGACCTTGAGGAACACCACAGAAAAAGACATGCTGAGATTTGGGATCAAAAACTCTGACACTTTGAGATTTCTGCATTTTTCACTGATTGGTGTTGATCACTAGTGTTGTGTAAAAGTCTCAGAAACCCCCTGATAGTCAGAGTAGCTAGTAGTAGTAGTAGTAGTAGTAGTAGTAGTAGTCAGTGTAGCTAGGAAAGACCTCATCCTCTGTAGTAGTAGTAGTAGTAGTAGTAGTAGTAGTAGTCAGAGTAGCTAGGAAACACCCCATCCTCTGTAGTAGTAGTAGTAGTAGAAGTAGTAGTAGTAGTAGTAGTCAGTGTAGCTAGGAAAGACCCCATCCTCTGTAGTAGTAGTAGTAGTAGTAGTAGTAGTAGTAGTCAGTGTAGCTAGGAAAGACCCCATCCTCTGTAGTAGTAGTAGTAGTAGTAGTAGTAGTAGTCAGTGTAGCTAGGAAAGACCCCATCCTCTGTAGTAGTAGTAGTAGTAGTAGTAGTAGTCAGTGTAGCTAGGAAAGACCCCATCCTCTGTAGTAGTAGTAGTAGTAGTAGTAGTAGTAGTAGTCAGTGTAGCTAGGAAAGACCCCATCCTCTGTAGTAGTAGTCGTAGTAGTAGTAGTAATAGTAGTCAGTGTAGCGAGGAAAGACCCCATCCTCTGTAGTAGTAGTAGTAGTAGTAGTAGTAGTAGTAGTAGTAGTAGTCAGAGTAGCTAGGAAAGACCCCATCCTCTGAATGCTCTAGGTCTCTAGTTACCAGGATGTAGTAGTAGTAGTAGTAGTAGTAGTAGTAGTAGTCAGTGTAGCTAGGAAACACCCCATCCTCTGTAGTAGTAGTAGTAGTAGTAGTAGTAGTCAGTGTAGCTAGGAAAGACCCCATCCTCTGTAGTAGTAGTAGTAGTAGTAGTAGTAGTAGTCAGTATAGCTAGGAAAGACCCCATCCTCTGAATGCTCTAGGTCTCTAGTTACCAGGATGTAGTAGTAGTAGTAGTAGTAGTAGTCAGTGTAGCTAGGAAAGACCCCATCCTCTGAATGCTCTAGGTCTCTAGTTACCAGGATGTAGTAGTAGTAGTAGTAGTAGTAGTCAGTGTAGCTAGGAAAGACCCCATCCTCTGAATGCTCTAGGTCTCTAGTTACCAGGATGTAGTAGTAGTAGTAGTAGTAGTAGTAGTAGTAGTAGTAGTAGTCAGAGTAGCTAGGAAAGACCCCATCCTCTGAATGCTCTAGGTCTCTAGTTACCAGGATGTAGTAGTAGTAGTAGTAGTAGTAGTAGTAGTAGTAGTAGTAGTAGTAATAGGTCTCTAGTTTGTGGCTGTAAAGTCGCATGAGGCTGTGATTATCCTAGAGGTCACCACAGGTCATTTTATACAGTGATCAATGAAATGGCTCCTATGGGGACTAACATCATCACACATGAATCCAGTTGGACTCACTGATCCACCAGAGTCTCAGCTTTACACTGAGACCCAGTTTATGGGATTCAACACTGTTTAGACAGTGAACGCAGCACCGTGGCTGCTACAGTAACTCTCCTGATGAACTGGAGACAGTGAACGCAGCACCGTGGCTGCTACAGTAACTCTCCTGATGAACTGGAGACAGTGAACGCAGCACCGTGGCTGCTACAGTAACTCTCCTGATGAACTGGAGACAGTAAACGCAGCACCGTGGCTGCTACAGTAACTCTCCTGATGAACTGGAGACAGTGAACGCAGCACCGTGGCTGCTACAGTAACTCTCCTGATGAACTGGAGACAGTGAACGCAGCACCGTGGCTGCTACAGTAACTCTCCTGATGAACTGGAGACAGTGAACGCAGCACCGTGGCTGCTACAATAACTCTATTAACTTCTATTATTAAACATGCCAAAAACATGTAGCATTATTTGTTTAGATGGCTCTAAATCTTTGTTGTCAATAAGTCAGCCTGGCTCTGATGGCTAGGCTAAAAGGCTAGCTCTGTTAGCTTCAGGGTACATCGGCAAGTATTAAATGACTTTATATATATTTAAAAATCAGTGCTGTGTTGTTAGTAAAGACAGAAAACATATCAGGAGCCGGTGCTGGTGTGACAGTTGGTATCGCCACTGGAATGCTGACAGTCTCGAGCACAGCAGCATGCTGGGTAAAGAAAAAGACCAGTCGCTGAGCTTCAGAGTCTCTGCCATTAAATCCGTCCACTGCTCTACAGCGAGACATCATAGGATCTGATGTTAATGTCATTACAAAACGACAGCCAGTAAAACATGTTCAGAAGCAGGAAAACCTCTCAGGAATACTTGGTTGGGTGTTTCTAAATAAGCTCTGAAGCTGACAGCGGTATTTCACCTGTTGTGACCTTCTTTCCAGCTCCCTGGAAATATTTGATTACTATCTGGAATTTAAAAAAAAGTAGAGTTGGATAAAATGTGCTGTTTAAATTTAAAGGTTTCTATATTATTCTAATGAGTCTGTTGCTGTTTGGAGCCACTCTGTTGTCTTTACTCTGACATACATGACCTGTCCTCCCTCCTGTGTGTGTTTCCGTGTCAGAGGTGTGATCCGTGTGGATGTCAACATTCAAGACATCGACCTGGACCAGTGTGCTACAGGAGACAGCTGGTTTGCTGATACTCACCAGTGCAACCGCACCAGCATGGAGGTAAATGTGTCCTGAAAAAGAGACCATCAGTCATGAAACTCTGACAGGACAGCATACTGTATATACATACATACATATATATACACATATATATATACGTGTATATATACATGTATGTATATATATACATATATACATGTATATATGTATACATGTATATATATACATGTATACATATATACATGTATATATATACATATATACATGTATATATGTATACACGTATGTATATATGTATATATATACACATATATATACATATATACATATATACATGTATATTCTGTTACTCTGACATCATGTGTCGCCATGGCAGCTGCGGACCAATCAGAACTAAACTAGCTTAAAACGGCGTTTCATAAAACGTAAACAAAACTTACAAAACACTTCAAATTTAGTCAGCATGTTAATAAAATGTAACAGAACATCTTAGCAAACATATGTCAAAGTTCAGGAGTATGAACTAATAAATATTTTTACCTGAAAACGGTGAATATCAGTCCTGAAAGTCAGCAGCTGCGCAGAGCGGAACGTCCCCTGGTGGCAGACCTGACTAATCGATCACTGGAGACTCAACAGGTCGATCACAGATAAACTGCTGACAGGAACGTATCCTGACATTTAAAGAGGATTTAACAACAAAGAAAAAAAAAAACGGGTTTAACGTGTTTTAACCACATTAACGTGATCTGAATGAAAAAATGTTTATAAACATTTTAAACCTTTTAAACCTTTTTAACCTTTCATGAATTATGTACTTGTTTTTATGACGCGTTTAACAATTAATTTTTTTTTTTATGTAAATACAAGTGCTTTAATTTAAATCTATTTATAACTGATCAGCTATTTAAATTCGACTCTACCTATCACATAAACACATTGATAAAGGACCAGAGAGAAACTACCTGGTCCAGAGGCCTGGACTGCGGAGCAGGATTTAGGGTCAGTGAGGTAACTTCAGGGTTTCAGTCCTACGATGGTGGTTCACTTCTCACCTCTGGAGATGGGATGCAGCTGAAAGAAGGCTGAAATAGTCAGTGTTTTAGTCTTCTCCTTGGGGGTCCAGGGGTTCTTTAGGGGATTCAAGGAGTCTTTAGGGGGTTCAGGGAGTCTTTAGTGTTGTCCAGGGGGGTTTTAGGGGGTCCAGGGGGTCTATGGGGAGAGGTAGCAGGTCAACAGTAGATGTCTCATATTAGTGGTGAACATCATCTGAAAGCAGGAACCTGAAGATTAATTTGAGATGCAGCTCAGCTCTGAGGTTCAAGTTGTTCTGGTCATAAATCTGAAATAAACATGAATTAATCAATTATTTAAAATAAATTCTAAAAGTGTATAACATGATGATAGAAGTATCTAATGTCCATCTTCATGCTGTATTATGTCTCATTAGGTGTTGCAGTAATTTTTGGGTTGATACCATTTGTTCCACAGATTTGGTGCAAAACTGAACCATTTTTTATTTTTGAGAATTGTTAAAAATGATCAATAATCATGCAAAATACCACATTAAGACACAAAGACCTTGAGAAACACCAGATTTCTGCATTTTTTGGCAAATGAATGTTGAGCACTTGTGTTGCGTAAACTGCTCTTATTGTCAGTCTGACTTGGAAAACTGCATGTTTTTTGCTCTTTACTGGGATTATCATAAAGTGATCATGTCTGTAAAAGGGAGACTGGTGGGGATCCAAAGAACCCATTTACATTCACACAGAGGGAGGTCACCACAGGGAGGTCAGAGGTCAACGGACCCCTTTGAACATGGACATGACAGTTTTTCTGGAGCGTGATTCAGCCTTATTATCATCGAGCTCGTCAGACCTGCTCGGTATCAGTGGATTCTTTAGGTTTCCTGGTTTCATATGACACCAGTATCCTCTCTCTAGTTTTAAAGCTGAACCTGCTAGACAGGTAAAATCAAGGTTTCGGGGGGTTAAACTGTGGGGTTATTCATGTTTGTGACATTTAGTTACATCACATAAATTCACTCTTAACTGTTTGTGACCTCTGAAAATGGTTTAAGCTCTTTCTCTCTCTATGCTCATTACTTCATCTTTTATCCTTTGCTCATGCTTTCACGTATTCACACTTTCTCTCATCTGCCTGCCCCCCCCCCCCCCCCCATCCTGCCCCCCCACCGACCACTCCAGCTCCAGCTCCACCCATCTTTTAGCTTTCCCTTTCTCCTGCCGGCCCGTCTGTGCAGACCCAATCCTCTACCTCTCATCTCAGCCGTCTATTTAAAGATGGATGCCCTGGGTGGCGGGCTGCAGGATGATCTGATGGATTATGTCGATAATCCAGCCCGTTGACATACTTCCCTTTATGCACAACGCTCACAGAGGTCTGAAACACAAGAGAACAGCAGTCCTAAAAATCCCCAAATCCACATGGCACCCTTTGTCCCATCCTGTCCTACCTGGCTTAGAGGATTCAAACCCTTTGGCTGAGCAGAGGCTGTACTGGGTCACCCACTTCCTTCTCTCCTGTTTGGCTCTGTCCCCTCTCAGATCTTGATGTCTTGTCTCTTATTGTCTCATTGTCTCTCGTTTCATCTAATTTAATCACACTTGTCTTTCCTTGTCCATTCATACCAACTCTCTTCTTGTCCTACCTTTTCATAACCCTCTGAGACCCTGGATCCTGACCGACTTTACTGTCTTTTAGAGGCTCTAGCAGATTCAGTTTTAAAGCTTTTAAAGTGAAGTAGTAGTAAACCTAATGAATCCATTGGTACAACCAGGTCAGACTAGCTTGTAAAGTAGGAGGTTAAATAACTCTTCAAATTTGGGTTAAATTTTAGAAAGGAAAAACTATCACGACCATGTTCAAAGGGGTCCCTTGACCTCTGACCTCTAGATGTGGTATTGTCTCCTAGTCTAAATGGTGTATCTGAGTATTTCTACATACTGGGTCCCTAAACATTGTTGAATCCCATAAACTGGGTCTCAGTGTAAAGCTGAGACTCTGGTGGATCAGTGAGTCCAATTGGATTCATGTGTGATGATGTTAGTCCCCATAGGAGCCATTTCATTGATCACTGTATAAAATGACCTGTGGTGACCTCTAGGATAATCACAGCCTCATGAGACTTTACAGCCACAAACTGGGAGACCTACTACTACTACTACTACATCCGAGTAACTAGAGACCTACTACTACTACTACAGCCTGGTAACTAGAGACCTACGACTACTACTACTAGTGTAGAGTGTAGAGTGTAAAACTGAATTTCCCCACTGTGGGACTAATAAAGGAATATCTTTCTTCTTTCTTTTCTTTCTTTACATCCTGGTAACTAAATACCTACTACTACTACTACTACTACTACTACATCCTGGTAACTAGAGACCTACTACTACTACTACAGCCTGGTAACTAGAGACCTACTACTACTACATCCTGGTAACTAGAGACCTACGACTACTACTACTAGTGTAGAGTGTAGAGTGTAAAACTGAATTTCCCCACTGTGGGACTAATAAAGGAATATCTTCTTCTTTCTTTCTTTTCTTTCTTTACATCCTGGTAACTAGAGACCTACTACCACTACTACTACATCCTGGTAACTAAATACCTACTACTGCTACTACTACATCCTGGTAACTAGAGACCTACTACTACTACTACTACTACTACATCCTGGTAACTAGAGACCTGGAGCATTCAGAGGATGGGGTCTTTCCTAGCTACACTGACTACTACTACTACTACTACTACTACTACTACATCATGGTAACTAGAGACCTAGAGCAATCAGAGGATGGGGTCTTTCCTAGCTACACTGACTACTACTACTACTACTACTACTACTACTACTACTACATCCTGGTAACTAGAGACCTAGATCATTCAGAGGATGGGGTCTTTCCTAGCTACACTGACTACTACTACTACTACTACTACTTCTACATCCTGGTAACTAGAGACCTAGAGCAATCAGAGGATGGGGTCTTTCCTAGCTACACTGACTACTACTACTACTACTACTACTACTACTACATCCTGGTAACTAGAGACCTAGATCATTCAGAGGATGGGGTCTTTCCTAGCTACACTGACTACTACTACTACTACTACTACTACTACTACATCCTGGTAACTAGAGACCTAGAGCAATCAGAGGATGGGGTCTTTCCTAGCTACACTGACTGCTACTACTACTACTACTACTACTACATCCTGGTAACTAGAGACCTAGAGCATTCAGAGGATGGGGTCTTTCCTAGCTACACTGACTACTACTACTACTACTACTACTACTACTACTACTACTACATCCTGGTAACTAGAGACTTAGAGCATTCAGAGGATGGGGTCTTTCCTAGCTACACTGACTACTACTACTACTACTACTACTACTACTACTACTACTACTACTACATCCTGGTAACTAGAGACTTAGAGCATTCAGAGGATGGGGTCTTTCCTAGCTATACTGACTACTACTACTACTACTACTACTACATCCTGGTAACTAGAGACCTAGAGCATTCAGAGGATGGGGTCTTTCCTAGCTATACTGACTACTACTACTACTACTACTACTACTACAGAGGATGGGGTCTTTCCTAGCTACACTGACTACTACTACTACTACTACTACTACTACTACTACATCCTGGTAACTAGAGACCTAGAGCATTCAGAGGATGGGGTCTTCCCTAGCTGTACTGACTAATACTACTACTACTACTACTACTACTTCTACTAGATACACTGACTATCAGGGGGTTTCTGAGGCCTTTACACAACACTAGTGATCAACATCCAATCAATGAAAAATGCAGAAATCTCAAAGTGTCAGAGTTTTTGATCCCAAGTCCCAGCATGTCTTTTTCTCTGGTGTTCCTCAAGGTCTCGGTGTCTTAATGTGGGATTTTGGAGGATTATTGATCGTTTTCATCAATTCTCCAGTGGTAAAAAATGGATCTGTTTAGCACCAAATATGTGGAACAAATTGTATCAACCCAAAATTACTGCAACAACTTATGAGACATAATAGAGCATCAGGATGGACATCAGATACTTACATCATCATGTTATGAACCCTGATACACTTTACTATTCATTTTAATTAATTAATTCATGTATGTTTCTGATTTATGACCAGAACAACTTGACCCTCAGAGCTGAGCTGCTTCTCAGATTAATCTGCAGGTTCTCAGCTTTCAGATGATGTTCACCACTAATATGAAACATCGACAATTGACCTCCTGGACCTCCCTAAAGACCCCTGGACCTCCCTAAAGACCTCCTGGACCTCCCTAAAGACCCCTGGACCTCCCTAAAGACCTCCCTGGACCTCTCTAAAGACCCCTGGACCTCCCTAAAGACCCCCTGGACTTCCCTAAAGACCTCCTGGACCTCCCTAAAGACCTCCTGGACCTCCCTAAAGACCTCCTGGACCTCCCTAAAGACCCCTGGACCTCCCTAAAGACCCCTGGACCTCCCTAAGTACCTCCCTAAAGACCCCTGGACCTCCCTAAAGACCCCTGGACCTCCCTAAAGACCTCCCAGACCTCTCTAAAGACCCCTGGACCTCCCTAAAGACCCCCTGGACTTCCCTAAAGACCTCCTGGACCTCCCTAAAGACCCCTGGACCTCCCTAAAGACCTCCTGGACCTCCCTAAAGACCCCCGGAACTCCCTAAAGACCCCTGGACCTCCCTAAAGACCTCCTGGACCTCCCTAAAGACCCCTGGACCTCCCTAAAGACCCCCTGGACTTCCCTAAAGACCTCCTGGACCTCCCTAAAGACCCCTGGACCTCCCTAAAGACCTCCTGGACCTCTCTAAAGACCCCTGGACCTCCCTAAAGACCTCCTGGACCTCCCTAAAGACCCCCTGGACCTCCCTAAAGACCCCCTGGACCTCCCTAAAGATGGTTAAAACAGGTCTCAGACCACATTTTAACAGACAACTCTGCAGCAGTTAATCACATACCAATCATTTTTTTAATTTAATCATTTTTGATGGATTATTTTGACCAGCTAAAGTGATTCCTGATCATTCATGAACAGTTCTACGAGCTGAGTCACTCGCTCACATTGATGCCACTGTCCTCTGATCTAAACAACAGGCAGCTGTGAAGCAGGAAAATATTCAGTGTTTTTTACGTTCAACACAACAGACGACTGAACCCACCGATGAACTACAACTATCTGCAGCCAGGAGGAGAATTAAGTTGCCTGCTCAGTATAATCCATATCACAGTAATGTTCAGCCCGTGACATTAAGTCTCTGAGCATCTGATAACGGGGATGTGGGTTTGTATGTACATATGTGAGGCCAGTGTGTGTGCTTGGGAACAGGATTTCTCTAGAAAAGGATAATGCTCTCAGTAGAGGCATTATGCATCCATTTAGCTTTTAACTTAGATTAACACACAGAGCATCCGAGTGTGTGTGTGTGTGTGTGTGTGTGTGTGTGTGTGTGTGTGTGTGTGTGTGTGTGTGTGTGTGTGTGTGTGTGTAGCTAGCTTTAGAGTTAAACAGTGATGGAGAGCAAACTGACCCCCTTTTTAACCTGTATTCAGTCAGGTACTATCAGCTTCACAGCAGCCGGGAAGTGGCTCTCCTCTTCCTGGTACAGTTGTTTTCCGATGTCAATATCTACGGCGAGACGTTTTAACATTTATCTGAATCTGAATCCTGCTGTTTTTAGTTTTCATAGTTTTTAGACTGCTGCAGCCTGGACGCTAACACATAGAGCTACTGCACAAGCCTGTCAAATCTTTATCTTTCACAACCGAGTGTTTAGATCACCTGTCAAACAAGGAAAAACAAAAAAACACTGTGAGACTGTAGAAACACAGCCCAGACTCGTCTTCGCTTGGTTTGTACGTCAACTTGAATGACAGCTATCTGATATTTTGACAAACAGTACTGTAAAAGCCGAGCTGTTGCCGGCGGACAGCAGAGGGCAGCTTGGTGACGTCACCTGAAAACTATGAATAACAAAGGCATGACCCGTCCTTCTCTGCCTCTGATTGGCTAGTACTGGTTGCCTTTGAGGGTTGGATCGGTTAGGTTTAGGCATGAGGAGTGAGACTGGTTGGGGCTAGCATTAGAATATCATTGTAAGCCAATCAGAGGCAGAGTAGGGCGGGTCATGCCTTCATAAAAAGATCCATCCATCTATCCATCGTCAACCGCTTATCCCGTTAGGGGTCGCGGGGGGGCTGGAGCCGATCCCAGCTGGCATTGGGCGAAGGCGGGGTACACCCTGGACAGGTCGCCAGTCCATCACAGGGCACATAGAGACAGATGACATATAGACAGACAACCATTCACGCTCACATCCACACCTACGGGCATTTAGAGTCATCAATTAACCTAAACAGCATGTCTTTGGACGGTGGGAGGAAGCCGGAGTACCCGGAGAAAACCCACGCTTACACGGGGAGAACATGAAGAAGACAGCACAGAAGAGCCGCAAGCTGGAATCGAACCTGCGACCCTCTTGCTGTGAGGCGACAGCGCTAACCACTACACCACCGTGCAGCCCTCATAAAAACATATTTATTAATATTATAGAGCCCTCTAACTGTTCCTTTAATTAGAAAGTACTAGCATAATTTATTCTTATTGTTATTACTCAGAGGAAAAGGTGATCTAAAACACTTTAGACAAGAACAAAAAAGAAAGATCTTTCCGTTTCTTGCAGTGTGTACCGACTCCAGGCCGGGGCTTTCGACTGGGTCAGTACTGCTGCCGCTGTAAAGAGGGTTACTACAATCCAGAGATAGTCCCTCAAGATTCAGGTGAGTCCACAGGAGTCCTGTACACTGTATATGGCTGTTTTTAACATTTAATAGCTAAGCTTGACTCCAGAATTGACATTACAGAGATCCACAACTGCATTTTGACTATTACATTGTGACTAGTCAGAGTACTTATTCTAGATATCTACAACATCATTCTGACTAGTCATAATTTAATTACAGATATCTAAAAAGGACAATGTAGTTATCTACAGGTGAGGGGAATTAAAGATATCTTGAACTGGATTATGACTAGTCAGAATTCAGTTGCGGACATTTGCAATGTGATTTGTAGATATCAGCAATGACAAACCTCATTCACATGAATGGCAAACAGTTCGAATTGTACTTGTCAAAATATAATTTTGCATCTAAAACTAGAGTTTTGCAGAGTCAAAATATAATTAGAGATGTCTTGAATTAGAGTTGTGACTAGTCAGAATGACATTGCAGATATCTCTAATGTATATCTCGTATTAAATGTTTCCCATACAATCAGCCAGTCAGAGTAGCTAGGAATGAAAAGATCAGTATAGGAAAGGTTTCCCCATCAGGACCCTGGTTCCTGAAGTGTTCTGGCTTCCTGTAATCATTTAATGTAGGCTAGCAGAAAAATGACTCCTTCAGAAACACTGCATGATGACTTTCCTGTTTCCAGACTATACTGCTGTGTGTGCTGTGAGGTTCTGATGGAAGTCACATGGCTTTGTGTAGGTGTCGATGCAGATGATGGCCCCGTAAACGGGAGTGACGGCGGCAGCGGCGGCAGCATTACGTGTTACCCGAACATGCCCATCTGTCGCCCGTGCTGGCCGGGTTGTAAGAGCTGCCAGGACGGCACCCCCTGCTGGGTGCAGGAGGCCTGGCTCCTCCGGGGCGCCGTGCTGGCCCTCCAGGGTGTCTTCATGCTCCTCATCTTCGTCAGCATGCTGGTGGCCTACAGGCATCGGCGAAACCGGGTGAGTCACCAGTTTTGGCTTATCAGGGTCTCTGTACGGATGGCATTGGATGGAGGAGAGCCGTTCTGGGCGCTGAGCCATGATACATCATGTGAAAAATCTTGTTATTCAGCAGAAATGTCTCTTTTCTTAAAGTTTAAGTAGACTGTGATTATACTCTTTTTTTATCTCTATGTCATCAATGCATACGGGTCTGCATTTGCTGCTGATTGTGTGTCCTACCAGTCATGTGTTTTCTCAATCAATCTTTAAATCAAATCGTTTGTATTCACCACAGACATCACACGGCGGGTAATTTCTCTTGTGATAAAAAGGTGCAGAAAAGAAAGTGACACACCTTTTCTATCAAGTAATCAATATTCTGCACTGTAAAATGAGAAAGTTTGTGACCCGGCAGCCATGCAGAGGAAATACCAAGCACCGCCCACCAGCCAGAGCACAGCCAATAGGAACGCTCTCTCTCTCTCTGAAATGACCTGTGATTGGTCTCTCAGCACAGCTAGAGGTTTTAAGCCACGAGAAGGAGCAGGAGTCTAGTTTTCTCAGATTACAATATGCTGAAAGATGATAATTGGATTTTAACCCAATGATGCCAAAAACATGAAGTTTTGAATGCAGAAGTTTATCTTGTCACACCTGTGGTAACGCTAAAAGATCTGAATACTTCTCTTCTTCCACTGTTTTCAGAGTCGTAGTGTATCATAGCGTGAAAATTGTGAATTTCTCCACTGTGAGACTAATAAAGGAACATCTTATCTTATCTTAAAATACACTTCTCGATCAGCACCACGTCCTGTTGTAACTCTCTAACTGGTGTTTTCACTGTACCTCAGAGGATCCGGGCGTCAGGCCTCCTGCTGCTGGAGACCATCTTGTTCGGCTCTCTGCTCCTCTACTTCCCGGTGAGTTTCTGACTGAACCGACAGTGTCACAGATTAGAGCTCTTTACAGATCACTGCACAGCACAGCGCCACGGATTATATCATAATGGACCATTTGTGGGAGGGTGAACGGGGTGACGGGGCGACAGTTTTCATAACAATTATCAATCAATCTTTAGATTCATTTGACCAGTTAAAGAGCCGTTAACGTAAATCAGCCGTGACTTCTTATGCTGCTGCTGTGTCGGTGGATGTGAGGCGTTCCTGCTGAGCTGGCACTCTGCAGGTTATTGATCATTGATTCACTTTAACATGTGATATGTCAACATGTTAATGGGCTGTTCTCTGCTCCTCATAACTGCACACGTGGGATGATTTCAGAAAGATCCTAAAATTAGCTTTCATTTTAATCCAGTGACATCTCCATATAAATAATGTCTGTTTTCATTTAAACACAGCACACAGATAATGGCTTTTCTAGTCTGATTTGAATAATCGAGAGAAGTTAAAGGAGTGTGCAGCATTTAGAGGGATCTATTGGCTAATGGAATATTTTGTAATATTCATTATTATGTTTTCATTAGAATCTAAGAAGAGTTTTTGTTAGCTCACAGTGAGTCCTTCATATCTATATTGGGAGCGGGTCCTCTTTTGTGGAGTACACCATGTTGATCCTCCATGTTTCTGCAGGAGCCCAGAACAGATAAACCAAACTCTGGCTCTAGGGTCATGTCAGGGTGGTAAGCCTTGATTTTGCGAAACACTGGCGAGATGGTGAGAAAGTCAGGATAAGTCATCAGGCAGCAAGTCTCGCAAGAGTTTCTGCAAAGTTCACAAAAAACCTAGGGTTACCATCTAGTCACGACCTGACTCTATATCTGTGGTCCTCAACATATTTTCCATGAAGGGAAATTAGGAAAGGGAGGGGTGAACAGAGGAGTATTCAGTTGGTTGCAATCTGCAACCACACAACTAGATGCCACTAAATCCTACACAGTGGTCCTTTCAGAGTTTTGGTGCCTTCAATTGAAACTTGTGAGCTTGTGTTGACTACATGCAAAGTCCTGTACACCATATGTGTTGCATTTAAGTGGTAAAGTTGTGAAAACACTGCTGCTGAGCAACAACAGCATTAACGTTACTGTCAGTGTATAGAAGCCACAGAGGCTAACAATTTAGCAAGCTATCTGGTGGGTAGCATAATGCAGGAAAAGATTAAATTAAGAAATTAAAAAGAAATTAAAGACATAATGACAGAGGAGAAAGATAAACACAACACTGTGTGAAGGCACCATTTGCATGAGCAGCATTCACTGAACAGATATGATATATCCAGTATATACTGTCTGTATTTAGATATGACATTGGTGACAACACCCAGAGGATTTCTGAAAGAGCAGTCTGAGGCCTGGCTTTGAAATTCCCACTCGCTGCCATCTTGGCAGGTACCGGAGACAAACCTAATTCATTTGGCCCAATTAGGATTGTTTAGCATTATGATTATCAGTGGTGCTGCACAGCGGTGCAGTGGTCAGCACTCTTGCTTCACAGCAAGAGGGTCGCAAGTTTGAATCCGGCTTGGGGCTCTTGTGTCTGGAGTTTGCATATTCTCCCCGTGTTAGCGTGGGTTTTCTCCGGGTACTCCGGTTTCCTCCCACAGTCCAAAGACATGCAGGTTAACTGATGACTCTAAATGTCCTGTAGGTGTGGATGTGAGCGTCAATGGTTGTCTGTCTCTATGTGTCCTGTGTTGGACTGGTGACCTGTCCAGGTGAACCCCACCTTTGCCCAATCACCTTCTTGGTTTTTGTCTGTCACCATCTTGGTTTTTAGCTGTCGGTTCACTTTTACTGTTTATTTTTAGTAAAAAGGTGATATATCAGCAAACATATAGGAGTTTGTAGGCTGTGTTTCCTTTTAAAAAGACAAAAGCATTGTTGTACTTCTGCACTACTCTGGGCTGTTGTTTTCCATCATTCATTCATGATTTAATTTTAAAATAAATGTGTCACAACTGCAAGCAAACTATACAAAAAAAGAGAACATGTTTGAGTGCAATAAGGGCAAAGCAAAGGATACAATGAGGACAAAACATATCGTAAGATACGGGTAAATACACAGTAGCACACAGGATATACTGCACTGATATTTAAACTGTGAAACCATAAATACTGTACAGTGATGTGAGACAGGACTGAGACCTTTTTGTAGACATTTTGGGAGGAGTTTTGTTTGGAGGAATTCAAAGGTGAACAGCAGCCCACCTGCCTGACTGTGGTTATGAAAGTCCCAGATGAAAGGTCAGAGGTCACGCTCTCATCTCAGTGAGGGGTCGTGGTGCTCAGGCCTCCATTTCATCTACAAACAGATCACCTGCTGCAGGGCTGGCGAGTCCATGTGGAGGACCATCGCAGCACTAAAAAGTTCCTCAACGCTGTTTTGATTGAAAGAATCAAAGAGCGTGAAGCTGGGTTAGGAGTACTGTACTCGTATTAGGGAGTACTTGTACAGTAATTAGTTGAAGTACTTGTACATTCATCTTTAATCTTGAGTCTTCTCTACTATAAGTACATTTACTCAACTTCTGCACTTACAGTAAGCAAGTAAGTATTAATTTGAGGTACTTGTACATTACTTGAGTATTTTCTTGGTATATCACTTCCTACTTCTCCTCCACCACATTTAAGATGCAAATATTGTACTTTTTACTGGACTACATTTATCTAATAACTTTATTAGTTACTTTACTTTTTTTGTTTTGGCATTTTTCAGTTATTTCAGTTTTTTTCTTACAAACCAAACAATTAATCGATTAACGTAGAAAATAATCAGCAGATTAACCCATAATGAAAATAATCTTGAGTTGAAAACTCATAATGAGCTCCAGCTCAACCAACTAGAGGAGTAAAGTCCTGCTTTAACATTAATGCATCAGTAATAATACTCTAATGATGTAATACATGATACAACAGTCACAGGGGACTTGATTTTTACACTGAGAACTTACTTTTACTTTCAGTACATTTTCCTGGTTATGTACTTGTGTACTTTTCCAACACAGGACACAGTATTTTTACAGTGTAAATATAGTATATACAGTATATAAATAGTATAATATATTTATATGATAAATTATAATATATACATGGATAATTATATACATATTTATTATTGCATTATATATTTTACCACTATAAGAAGCTATAACCCCATAATTTATTATATTGTATGTGCAATAACCTTTATGCTGATATTGATACTGCATTTATTTATACAGTGCATTTAAACTAATATTTGTATTATGTATACTATTCCTGTACTATTACATAATTAATGACAGATCCTATTTTTCATCATTATTTTCAGCGTTTTTATACATTTCCCCTACATTTTTCACGGGGGGTAGATTTAGATCGACCAATCAGATGATTTCTGTATTCGTCTATAACCCCAGTCTGCCTCTGTGCTGATTAAAACAGCCTTCGTCTGCACGGCGAACGTATTCACTCTGAGTGGTCTGATCCCTGACGAGCGGTTCCAGCTCACTGATGTGAATTCACATTTTAGGTTTCAGCTGATGCTCTTAACCGGAGTGACGGAGACGGACAGTCGCAGCAGCATCAGCTTTAATTCCTGGATTACCGTCGTCCACCCGGCTGTCACAGACCGAACGTTTCCACACAGCTCAGCTGTTTAAGTGTCTGCTCATATACAGCAGTGGCACTACTAATGGTAGCAGAAGTACAAAAAGAAGTATAATAGGAGTAATACCACTACGCAGCTATAGCAGCCATACTACTAGTAGTAGTACTAGTGTAATTCAGTAAATGTACTAATCCAGTCCATGACGTTTATGAAGCGTTTCAGTCTTAAAGCAGAACACAGCACACAAACAGTAGTAGTACCAGTAGGAGTAGTAGTTACTGTAATAGCACTGATATTAGTAGTAGTACTAGATGGGTACTTGTAACAGTTGTAGCAGCAATAATCGCAGCAGCTTTTGAAGTTGTAATTGCAGCAGATGTAGTACTACTTTTGTAGCAATATTTATAGTAATAGTATTAGCAGCAGTAATAGTAGTAGTGGTTGAAGTAGTAATTGTACTGTACATCATAGTACCAGTACTACTAAGCAGCAGTGATAGCAGTAGTGTGGTAGTACTGTAGTGTGACTTACAGGTGTATCTGTGTCTGCAGGTGTTCATCATGTACTTCAAGCCCAGTACATTCAGGTGTATTCTGCTCCGCTGGGTCCGAATGCTCGGCTTCTCCATCGTCTACGGGACGGTCACTCTGAAAATGTACAGGTTCGTTAAGGTCTTTTATTTTTACACCAAAATCCTGTTGGATTATCAAAGAACATGACTAATTTCTCCAATGTTCAGTCAAACAACAACAAACAGATCAAGCTATATGTGAACATATTAATAACGGTAAGTTATTAGTATGTTCACATATAGCTTGATCGGTTGAATCCTGAATCCACCCAAACTACTGCTTCAGACTACTTATTTATGTATTTATTCTTCCTCCGGTGACCAGCAGCTCAGCATACACACACATGTATATGTGTATATGTACAGTATATAGGTAACTTTACATAGATATTGCTGTGTAACTGACATGTATCGCTACAGGTACATTATAGTCTGTCAAAATAATAAATTGCACACGAGTAACTTAGTTAAAAAGCTTCAAAATTAACAGCCTGTTTATTTATTATTAAAATAAGAAATCACACACCAGTTATTTGGTAAAAAACATTTTCAGAGTCATATAACATGATGAAACACTGATTCTTGCCTGGCAGGGTGCTGAAGGTGTTCCTCTCACGGACGGCCCAGAGAGCGCCCTACATGTCCAGCCTCCACTTGCTGAGGATTCTGGGAGTGATGCTGATGACGGTCAGCTGGTTCCTGTGTGCATGGACAGTGGGCGTCCTACAGAACCGTGACAGGAACATCCCGGTGTTTGTCACAACCACCACGTCGGACGGCCAGGGGTTCAACCTGTGTTACCTGGACCGCTGGGACTACATGATGGCTGTGGGTGAGCGGCAGCAGTGATGAAGACGAATCTGGACACATGACGTAGAGACAACTAAGATTATCTGAGCTGATAGGTGCGATCGTTCCAACAACAGTTATTACATTTTTATTTAAGTGATATATTGAAATGGCTAAAACCATTTTTTTTTAAACAGTGAACTCAATGTGCTCGTATTTTGTACCCAAATTAAGGTCAAGAAATTATTACAGTAAAGCAGCACAATCAGCATGGAAGAAACATTTACCTGTGATTTGGATCAGCTCCACAATTAAACTGGTTCTTTCTTGGCCCATGCTACACACCAAGTTTCATGAGAAATGAAAGAAGAAGTTGTAGTTTTATCGCCTAAACCTTTTTTTGGGCCAGTAGTTTTTCTGTAATCCTGCTGACAATCAGACAAACAAACGGAGGTAACAACATTGTACCCACCAGAGTCACAGACCCAACAGTGACGAAGGCCACGTCCACCATGAGGGATCACATCATGTAGACAACTTTGTGTTAGAGGTGAAACCAAAAGTGAGAACACCTAAAATATCAGTAATAATCTCTTATTGCACAGGAAAACTACAGTCAGTATGATGGGTCAAACTACAGTAATACAGCCAAAGTTGTATGAAACTAGAGGTCAGTACATTGATCAGTGATATCAGCTGTAACTCTGACTATCATGGATGGAAGTTTGGTCAGTATCAGCTTGATAAAAATGTACTAAAGTCAAACAAAACAACAGCACTACTCCCACCTGAACTGCCTCTGTTCTGCCACAGCTGAGCTTCTGTTCCTGTGCTGGGGCAGCTCGCTGTGGACCGCCGTCAGGCCGGTCCCCTCAGCCTTCCATGAGCCTCGCTACATGGGCATCGCCATCCACAACGAGCTGCTTCTCTCCTCCATGTTTCATCTGTTCAGGTAAAACACAAGCATTTCTCTGAACCTCTCAAATGCAGGACAGCTAACTCCATAGGCCCGAGCATAGTATCAGCAGTGTATTTGTACAAAAACCTTTGAATATTTCTCACTGAAGCTTCGAAACCCAAAAAATGGTATTCAGGACAGCTCTACAGTGCAGTGATGTGACCTTCAGTAAAAGTGTTTCCTGTCTCCCTCAGGTTTGCTTTTCCCTCTCTCCATCCTGATTGGATGTTACTGCTCTCCTTCACACACACCCATGTGACCATCACGGTGACACTCGCCCTGCTCTTCATCCCCAAGGTACTCTTCATTTGTATTCATAGTGCCAAAGTGAATCAATCTGTGGTAGAATACAACAGACAAAAGGGTCATTAGTCAAGTATAAAACAAGACTAGGCTGGGCCTTCTTCGGTCAATACACTAAATTATTATTAAATTATAGCCACATAGTTACACAGATAGTCAATGGTGTCTATGAGGTCAATTTGTGGACATTTAATGTTCATCTGCAATTTTCCGATTGTTACCAGGCCATTAAATAGACATTATCAGTTGCTATAAGCCCCCTAGATGTTGGTCAGTAGGGGCCTGCTACACCCACTACTAGGTTTTATCATCTATTTACAAGGTAGATCACAGACAGGGGTATAAAAAAAAAAAACACAACAGCAACAACCTCTAGTGACTGTAGTAATTATGACAGGAGCAGAAGGTGAAGTCAGATGCTGTAGTATAAACAGTGTGAAACTCCATAAGGGGTGGAGGTCAGTGACGATGGATGGGCGACAAGACAAAATGTTTTTATCTAACAATTTGTAATCGTTTTTGTGACGTAGTTATTTAAACCAAAATACAATGTTTCCCCTCCAGAAGTTGTAGTTTTGTTGCCTAAACCTACAGAAGTTGTAGTTTTACTGCTTAAACCTAAAGAAGTTGTATTTTTACTGCCTAAACCTAAAGAAGTTGTAGTTTTGTTGTCTAAACCTAAAGAAGTTGTAGTGAACTGGATCCAGCGTTGGAGGCGGGACCGCGTTCATTCCTATGACAGTTGCTCAGCGGCGCATGAAGACAAAATGGAAAAGTAATCTTCCAGAGATCTTCCTTGTCTATTGGGCCCACGAAGCAGGCGTAGGCGTATCGACTTGGTCACGGGGTCAAAAGGTCAGCCTGCGGTTCAACCTCGGTCTGGATCCCATTTACATGAACAGAGGAAGGAAAATAACTCTGGATTCAGCAATTAGTGCATTTTACGACTTTTAGGACCTAATCAATTAAATCAGGATTATTAGAGTGTTTGTACTGGGGAGCTGATTCACCTAAAAAAAGGTACATATGTCTTTTTCTCAATGGGAAAAGTCTTTTTGGGCCCAATGGCATCACGTGCTGGACACAAAGTTGTAGTACCACTGTTTGGACGCTATGAATATTGGCATCAACAACTGACACTCTTCTTTGCCGTGCAAGATTACAATGAAGTAGCATATTATATGACATGGTTAAGCTATGGTTGAGACAAATAATTTAATAATTGCTTTTCCTCAATTCAACAATGTTATCATACTGTTTTCAACAATTTGTTGTTCTGGATTTGGCATCCAGTATTTGTGGGAAAATTCCACCGTGGGCTCAAGTGTATGTGAATGTGCCTGACAACACAATGTTGTTTTCAGATGCCAAATGTTCACATATGAATTGTGTGTGTTCCACAGTTTCTCTATGTGTCTAAGCCGAGGAGAGAGGAGATCGCAGCTGAAGTGTATGAAGATGAAGTGGACCTTCGACGCTCTGGCTCATACCTCAATAGCAGTTTTCACTCTGTTTGGAGTGAACACAGTGGAGTGGACCCGGAAGACTTTCGGGTAAACTCTCTTGTGCCCTCAGAACGATGTTATCACTTTGCATTGGGACATAATTTACAAAATATGGAAGAACTTCCAAAGCTCATATTTAAATAAGGAAAATAAATGTCCCTTAATTTCAGTTATGACCACATGTAGGCTCATGTAAACAGATCTTAAATATATTATAATTTTTATCATAAATTAACCTTAAATACAATCAGCGGTAAAATGAACTAATGTAGCATAACCTCTCTCCACCCTTTATTCTTATCCTAAATGTTGTTGAAAACGTGCCTGTTACCTCTCCTCTGACTTGTTACTCTCCATATCTTTTCCTCTCCTCAACCATTTCCTCAATCTCATCATCAATTCCCTCCCTTCTTCATATGCACCAGGATGAACTAAAGAAGTTGTATGCCCAGTTAGAAGTCCACAAGACCAAGAGGATGACAGCAAACAACCCTCATCTGTCTAAGAAGAGAAGTTCTCGTTGTGCCTTGGGGAGATCCATTATTAGACGCATTGCGGAGATCCCAGAAAGCATGAGCCGGCAGTGCAGCCGCGAGGACAAAGACGGATCCTTCCACAGTAGAATGAGTGTGAATCGGTCTGATTCTTTCAGGAGGAACCCAGATACTGTCAGTATCAGTTACAGAAGTTCAATGAAATCACCATCACCATCACCATCCATGCGCAAGTCCCAAAGCGATCATCACTATGTCAGGGAAAGAGACCCTTCCTTGCGTGACTCCATGTTAAAGGCCAATGCTGTGAAGAGATCTTCCCGGCGATCAGAGACAGATTCCTTGGATATACCACCAGGGGTCTGCAAGTCAGCCAGTGCCCAAAATTTGACAATTGATACCAATCTCCTGCATCCTGACCACACAAAACTTCATAAGTCCTGGAGTCTAACTTCCACTACTGCCCACTCTATGGACAACATACCCAAGGTTGACAGAGCCAGCACAGTACTGACAAGATCCAGGCAGAGCATTTCCATTGGTGACCAGACCAGGAGTGCTCTACAGTCAGAGTCATTTGACAAGGCTGAGGTCTGTCCTTGGGAGGTGGATCAAGAACAGTCAGGGGAAAAGAACCAAAAGCATGTCACTTATGCAAACTCTGATGATGCTGAGGACAAAGGGCCACCATCTCCACAGATGCTTGTTTGTCCCTGGGAACATTTACCACCTGTAGAAAAGAATCCTTCAGAGGATAAGGGAATAGGTGAGTCGTCCAAACCACAGGCCTCTGTATCTGCAAGTGCACCAGGCACTCCAAGACCAAAGGTCACAAAAGATCAACGTGTCTTCTCCTTCCGCACCAACACCACTAAGTGGCTCTCTGTGAAAGCAGTTATGGGATCCTTCGATACAGGGAGCAGGTCCAGTAAGGACGGACATTTAAGTACAGAGGATTCTGTTTCACAAAAAAGTCAGGAAAGTGCTTCCACAACGCCAAGATTGGGAACATCTAGCAGACGTCCAAGCATGGAAAAGAGGTCACTGCAGAAAAGAAGTATGACAACAGCAGATAAGCCATGTCTTGTGAAGCAGAACGCCATCAGACTTTCCTCCGGGGATTCTTCCGATAGAAGCCCAAGGCGGCTTGTCATCGTAAAATCTGCCGTATACCCTTGGGACATGGATGATATGCAAAAAGATGGCACCTATGAAAATGTGTTTTTATCAAGGCAAAACAGCAAACGTGGTAGTATAAGTTCTTGGGAAACTGCCAGCAGCTGTAGAACTCCTTCAACTCACAGAAGAGGTAGTAATCGAATTACACCAGTCCGTAATATTTCCCACTCAGATATGTGTCCATGGGATGGAGCTGGTACATCCCAGGAAGGAGAGGGACTAAAGATGCAGCACAGCATTAAAGCAGATGTCTGCCCTTGGGATTCACAGGTATCTGCACCATCTAATGTATGTCCATGGGAATCTCAAGAGCAAGGGAATGTGAGAAGAGGAAGTGGTCGTGGTGAGGCGTGTCCTTGGGAAACGCAGGCTATTCCTGTTATTTACTATACCAACACATCCAGAGATTCACAGGGACAAGATTCTTTGAAACATCCAGCAAATGTATGTCCCTGGGAGACTGCAGAAAGTCCCCAACCTTCATTAAAGCAAGATAATGAATATGCTAATGTTTGTCCTTGGGATGTTCAGGACAAGGCTGAAGTTGTTTATGAAAACCTAAATACTTTGGACACCAAGGGATCGCTGTCGGTGCCTCTTCGACAAGAAGTTATGAAACCTGCTGTCTATCCCGGTGCATCAAAATTAAGTTTAAGTAATGATCAGCAACACCATGCAAAATCACCTGTTCTGCATTTGAGTGAAGCGACAAAGGCAGCAGATGGTTGTCCATGGGATTTCCCTGATCCTCCTAAAACCATGGCAGACATTTGTCCATGGGATGAGGGGAACACCGAGCCAACAAATACAGGCTCAAATACACAAATGACCACAAAGGTAGATATCTGTCCCTGGGAGAGTGGACATCAAGACAAACCAGAAGATTCACAAAAAGGTGTCTCGCCTTTGAGAACTACTTCTGTCCAGACTGATAGGAAAGATGGTGCAAGAGTAAATGTATGTCCCTGGGAAACTGACCCCCCTGAAAAAACTGCAGCTACCAAGATGGTGTCACAAGGACAAGAAAAACTTGCAGATATTTGTCCATGGGAGAGTAGTGAACCAGAATTAGGAAAGCCACAGACCACCAAAACATCAGAGAGTCTTGTAACACAAGACACAGCTTGTGCAGATGTTTGTCCATGGGATACAGAGGAAGCAGGGGCAGTCAAAACTGAAGTATCAAAAGCATCAGAGAAGCTACAAGGACAGGGAAATTCCCGGGAAAATGTTTGTCCATGGGAGACAGAAGAACCAAAAGTTCTTAAAAAACAAGACAGCGCTCGGGAAAATGTTTGTCCATGGGAGACAGAAGAACCAAAAGTTCTTAAAAAACAAGACAGCGCTCGGGAAAATGTTTGTCCATGGGAGACAGAAGAACCAAAAGTTCTTAAAAAACAAGACAGCGCTCGGGAAAATGTTTGTCCATGGGAGACAGATGAACCAAAGGTTCTCCAAAAGCAAGATAGTGCACGGGCAGATGTTTGTCCCTGGGAGACTGAAGAACCACAAGTTCTCAATAAGCAAGATAGTGGTCGGGGAGATGTTTGTCCGTGGGAGACAGAAGAACCACAAGTTCTCAATAAGCAAGATAGTGGTCGGGGAGATGTTTGTCCGTGGGAAACAGAAGAACCCAAAGTTCTCAATAAGCAAGATAGTGGTCAGGGAGATGTTTGTCCGTGGGAAACAGAAGAACCCAAAGTTCTCAAAAAGCAGGATAGTGCTCGGGGAGATGTTTGTCCATGGGAAACAGAGGAACCAAAGGTTCTCCAAAAGCAAGATAGTGCACGGGCAGATGTTTGTCCGTGGGAGACTGAGGAACCAGGAGTTGTCAAAAAGCAAGACAGCACCGGAGGAGACGTTTGTCCCTGGGACTCTAAGGATCCACAAACCTCAACCGAAAGCAAAGTCGATATTCCCAAAAGTGACCAAGATGAAGTCACAGAGAACCAGGGGCCATTCAGTGTAGAGGAGACCCCAGCTGACATCGGCAGAGAGCAGATGGGTGAGTCAAAAGAAAACTTAGCCCTGGGCCGGCGTGATGCTTTGTGTCCCTGGGAGATGGTAAGGACCAGTTCTGGTTCATTCACAGACAATACCTCAGACGTCTTTACATGGGAGCCTGAGAATATTCCTGAGGAGGATGAAGAGGATGATGCAGAATGTGCTGCTGAGGCTCTTGTATTCCCACCTGACTTGTGACGTAAATCTAGCCAGCATTTCTTTTAACTTTTGACACCTTCTGCTCAATCAAGGGGAATGTGAACTCCATAAAACCATTCTGATGGTACCTTGTTGATGGTCGGGGGGAATGTTGTTTTTATCTTCTCCAGCTCCACAGGGAGGTCAGAGTGCAGGGTCACCTAACAAACAGCTCCCCTGTTGGAACAAGCACTCGGGCTAAACAAAGACAGAATTTAGGGGTGTGTTATTTCATGTTGGACTATCCATTTGAGCCATGCCTCTGTCCAATGAAGAAGCCTGTAGTAAAGACTTGAGAAGCTGGACACCTGACTGATATGTCCTCTTTAACTGACATATCGCATTATGTCCCTCATTAAATCAGCAATGAACCACAGACAGACATTTCTTGGCTGATGGAACAGCATCTAAGGCATTTAGATGAAGCCCCTTTTCTTCCTGCTTCTACCTTCCCCTTTTTAAATTGAAATGTTTTTATGTCTTTGTACATTTTTAGGTGGCAATTTACACATTTGCCATGTACATACAGTATGTTGGACCCATGGCTAAGGTGAATTTGTTCCAAAACATAACAACTCCACAGTACTCGCAATTGCAAATACAGCACAGGACCTAATGGATGGAACTCTTAAGCTGGGCATACCCTGCATGATTTTAGAAATGTTGTGCAACTCCTATTCCTACTGTACGAGTAGATTGTTAGCTATGTAATGCCAAAATTCACAACTTATGTTCTCACACTGTATGATCTAATCATCAAATTGTAAGCCACGACCTGAGTGATCACACTGTACTGTCCAATCATCGGCCACAACCTAAGTGATCACACTGTATGGTCCAGTCATCAGCCACAACCTGAGTGATCACACTGTAAGGACTGTATGGTCTGATCATCAGCCACCACCTGAGTGATCACACTGTATGATCCAATCATCAGCCACAACCTAGGTGATCACACTGTATGGTCCAGTCATCAGCCACAACCTGAGTGATCACACTGTAAGGACTGTATGGTCCGATCATCAGCCATGACTTGAGTGATCACACTGTAGGGTCTGATCATCAGCCACGACCTGAATGATAACACTGTACGGTCTGATCATCAGCCACGACCTGAGTGATCACACTCTATGATCCAATCATCAGCCACAACCTGAGTGATCACACTATAAGGACTGTATGGTCTAATCGTCAGCCATGACCTGAGTGATCACACTGTACAGTATGATCGTCAGCCACTGTACAGTATGATCGTCAGCCATGACCTGAGTGATCACACTGTACAGTATGATCGTCAGCCATGACCTCACTGATCACACTGTACAGTATGAACGTCAGCCATGACCTGAGTGATCACACTGTACTGTCCGATCGTCAGCTACGACCTGAGTGATCACACTGTATGCTCCAATCATCAGCCACAACCTGAGTGATCAAACTGTACAGTCCGATCATCAGCCATGACTTGATCGATCACACTGTAAGGTCTGATCGTCAGCCATGACCTAAGTGATCACACTGTACAGTCCGATCATCAACCAAGACTTGTCAGACATGTCAGAGATTTTGGTCGGCCATCTGACGGCTAGTCAGGAAAAATTAATCGGTTATCTGACCCCCCTGTACACTGCACAGAGACAGCCAGTGAAGCTGAACTTAGGTCAGACTCTAAAATGAGGCTCAAAATTTGGGCCAGAACTGGGCTAAAATCGTACAGTGTGTGCCTAGCTTAAGCTTAACCAGCATTCACCAGATTAATTCAGTCTAATTTTGTTCTTTTGTGGGAATTATTTTGGAAGTAGAAGAAAGTGTTAAGTGTAAAGCATTGGATGTCAAATTACATTTCTACGACGTCTTCATGATTGCTAAAACTCTGCATATCCGTTTGCTTAAGTCAGTGGTTCCCAACCTAAACTCCAGGCCAAATTACATTTATTTCTGCACAGTTGCAGATAAAATCAGATCAGGCTCCACTAATATGTTTAGTAATTTATTAGCAGTAGAATTAGATTCCAGTAGTGGCTGCGAAGGATTGTTTCAGACTCCAAACATTTCTAACTACTCCAGAGCACTGTGAAGTCCAGAAGTCAACATTTATTAAAAAAAAAAAAAAAAAAAAAGAGATGTAATCATTTTCAAAATTCACAAGTTTGTATTTAACGAAACTTTCAGCTTTAGTCATTTGTTGGCATTTAGCCTTTCAGAAACATTTTCACTGTGGTTTGCTTTCCCACCCGCCGCACACAAGGGGAGGCAACACTGACGAGTTATATTCATTAAAGAAAGTTGATTTATTAAAAAAAAAAAAACAACAACAACACTGACTAATATAACACACTGAATCACTTTACTCAAATTAAGGATGTTTGAGGATTTGTAATTTCTTTTAGGGTGATGACTAGTTTTTCTTAGTGTGGGGAGGCTTCAATGAAAACAGGTTTGGAATCACTGGCTTAAGTGATTAATTTAATGACTAAACACCAATAATTATTATGACTCTCTACCTTTGATTTATTCATAATGGGACACCAACGTCCCACCACTTAAAGAAACAATGCCAAATAAATACATAAATCATCATAAACTCAATAATTTGAGTGAAAACTGCACACTTGTTTTATAATCTGGTTTAACTAAAATGGGACAAAGCTTTTAACATGTGTGAGGCTCTTTGTTTGGTAATTGCAAAGAACATTGAATAGAACAGGACATTTGTGTTGCAGCTAAACTGCTTCAAACTCTGAATTTAACTCAGTACTGCAAATTATGTGAGTTATGGAGGTGAAACCTCCGTTTCAGTAAACAGCGCTGCTTCTGATTAGCTGAATACTTGCTAGTTAAGGTTTCGGTCAAATACAGATGTTTTTTGTAAGAGTTCCTTATGCAAATATTGATATTAGTCATTATTGTCAATGCTGGAAAAAGTCACATCTTTGGCAAAAAAAAATAATATTCACAAATATTCTTATTGTATATGAGAGATCACTCTGCATGACTTCACTGATATGCAGACGGATGGTAATACTGGACAAATAATTTTTAAACTAAATTAATTTATGGATTAGTCAAAGATATCTTATGACTATTAGATATATTTATTAGGACTGTCAAAGTTAACATGATAATAATGCAACCCAAACTTCTGCTAAATCTTGGTGAGGAAAAACTGTCATGTATTCAAAGGGGTCCCTTTACCTCTGACCTCCAGATCAGTGACTGTAAATGGGTACTACAGGTCCCCACTGGTCTGTGGAAAAAAGGGCAAAAAAAAATCCCCCCAAAAAAGGTTTGGAAAAAAGCCCCAAAATAACAAAAAATAACAAAAAATATAAAAAAAAAAAAAAAAAAAACAAATCAACTTTTTTTTTTCTTTACAAAGTGGTTCTTTTTCTTCTTCCCACAGAAATATAAAAATAAAAGGGTTTTGTGTGTCCCCCCCCATCCTCCCTTTAAAAACACTCCCCCCTTTTTATAATCCCCAATCAGTTGAATAAATCCAATAAACAATCCCCCAAAAAAACAAAAGGTTTTTTTTGGGTTTTAGCAGACTGTTGATGCTAAAGTCAGAACCTGGGAGGGTTTCTGGACAATATCTGTCATTGATTAGTGGTGTTCATAATAAATATATACATATATTTACATAAAGAAACATATTTGCCCACTCCCATGTTGATAGGATGTTCATTTTGAACAGATAAAAAATGTGCGATTGAGTTGCAATTAATCATTATTATCATAACTGAATGACAGCCCTAATATTTATAATTAGCTTATAGATACTTAACATCAAGAGTGGCCCCATATTTCAAATTCTGACATTAGTGAGTACTAATTTAATTTTCATTTTTCCATAATTTAGTTTCAGATGCAGATGAATGCAACTTTTTAAAAGCAGTTTTATGTTTGAAAGAGTTTACTGATGAATAAAACTGACTAATATGAACAGTTTTCTATATTTATGTAATTATGTCAAATGTCTATGCCAGCAATCTGTGAAATCAGGTGTCAGTTTTTCAGCAATTACTCAGTGATCTCATTGTTTAAACACTGCCCCACATTTTTAGTCAGTGGAGTTTTGTGAGCGTTGTTGCATGTTAGTGTGTCTTTTGAATGAGCGTGCTGTAACTTGTTGTCATGTAAAAAAAATAATAATAATATAGTTGTAACACATCCCTTGATTTGCATCGAGACATAGCCCATGTTTGGTTTTCAAATTTTGTATGTAATATCTTCTATGAAAGATTATTGTGATAAAGAAACCTCCGCTGAGATCTACTGGTGTGAAGAGACGCAGATGGAACACTTTATTTTTCTATTTCCTGAGGTCAACATGCAGTATATTCATCAAAGAAATAAACAACAATTTCTGGAGATCTGAACATTTTATTTCTTGTGGGTGCACATTAACCCTCTGAGAGCCACTTAGACCTGTTTTAGCCTTTCTTTAGGGGTTCCAGGGGGTCTTTAGGGGGAGATAGCAGGTCAGCAGTAGATGTCTCATAGAAGTGGTGAACATCATCTGAAAGCTGAGAACCTGAAGATTAATCTGAGATGCTGCTCAGCTCTGAGATCAAGTTGTTCTGGTTATTGATCATTAATAAACAGGAATTAATTATTTTAAATGAATAGCAAAAGTATATCAGGGTTTATAACATGATGATAGAGGTATATGATATCCATCCTCATGCTCTATCATGTCTCATAAGTTGTTGCAGTAATTTTTGGGTTGACACCATTTCTTCCACAGATTTGGTGCTAAATTGAACCATTTTTACCACTGGAGAATTGATAAAAATGATCAATAATCCTCCAAAATACCACATAAAGACACAAGACCTTGAGGAACACCAGAGAAAAAGATCTGCTGGGATTTGAGGTCAAAAACCTTTGACGTTTGGAGATATTGGTATGTGCAGCTTTAAAACTGAACCTACTATATGAAAATGTGATTTGAAAATCAGGTTATTATACTTATTATTATTTTTCCTGACCGTTGTGTGGTGATTTGTTGCAGGAGAGAAGCAGCTTTATTGGCTGCAGGACTCAGTAGTAGTTTGTTCATCCTGAAACTCACCTGCTGCTTCCAGCGTTTTCAACAGCCAGCAGCATTTTTTCAAACAGACACAAGCCTCCAAAAGAAGCCTGGTTTCCTGCCAGAGTGGACAAACTAACCAGCCACAGCCGCAGTTTAAACAGCATTTTGGTGCATGACTGCTGCTGATGTCCTACTGTGGTGTTTGCTGTACAGAGCAGTGCCGCCCGGTGGACTATTTGTTCCACTGAACTGCTTCTGGTTTGGGAACTTCATAGTTGAGGGCGTCAAACTCTTGTCCCGGCTTCAGCTCTGGACCAGGAATCATGACAGTCTGGAGGAGAAACAGGAGCACATTAGCATCATTTGTAACAGAGTCAAATATGAGTCAAATTACAAACTACTGTAATGCCTTATTTGTACTGAGGAAAATTAACCTTCAGGACCAAGACAGGAAAACCAGCTTGTAATGTTGAAAACAGCAGAAATGCGGTGAAAGAGCCATCGCAGCGTGACTGAACTGTTTTAGATCACTATTTGGTTTTAGATCACTATTTTTACCTTTCATTGTCTTTCAATAAATACTTGGACAAAGTTAACTTAGGTTTACCAGTTACAGCCCACAAACACAGGAGCAGCTGTGATTGTGTAACAAGATAAGATAAGATACAATATGATAAGATAAGATACGATAAGCAAGGAGGAAATTCGAGTGTTACAGCAGCACTGATATCAAAAGCAACTAGCACAGTGTAAAAAGTAAGAATAGGTAAAAAATAAGGTAAAAAATAAAATAAAACAAAGGTAAAATAAAACAAAATAAGAATAAAGTAAATACAAGGTATATACAGCTTTTACACAAGTGAAGTTAAAGTGACAGTTATGATGCATGTATTTAAAGTGCAGTCAAAAAAGTGGCAAATAATATGCAGTGCGTATAACAGTGTAATATGGTATAATAGCATAATATAACATAATATAAGATATAATTATTAGGGATGGGAATGGGTTGGCTAAAAATCCAAACCGCTAGTCACAGTTCAGTTCATTTATGTGCCGTTATCATATCAGTTCATTGTATCGGTTCATCTGAAATAGGTTATGAGGCTGATTGTGTATTTTTTTCATCCTGTTTATTGTCACACAAGAAATCAAGAACTATGGAAAGAGGCTGGGACACGACGGACAGGAATATGAGGTATAACGCATGTGCAGTGTCACTGAAGCTGAGGCTGCGCGTTATGATTGGCTCAATTTCGGCGAGGGCGGACCAGATTTTACTGTGCATGTCTCTCAACCACCGCCACTCTGTTCACACCACAGCTATTAACTCGCCACCACATGTTAGCTTGCCGGCTAACAGCAAGTAGTAAACACATGTAACTAAATGACCTTAGTTCCTTCTAGTCAGCAGAGATCAGTGGTTGTGTTCAAGAGTTTATTGTGAAGGGAGGAGCAGTAGCAGTGAAGAGGTGATTATCTGTTATTGACAAGGGTCCAAACTCTCAGAGCCTCCATGTTATTAATATATTACCCTCATAACGTTTAGGAGCGATGTAACCCTTGACTACACAAGCTGAAACTAAAGCTGGCAGTAGGCTCTGTAGTCTGACTGTTTAGCTTAGTTTGTCATGTATCTTAGTAGTAAACTAAAGCTGGCAGTAGGCTCTGTAGTCTGACTGTTTAGCTTAGTTTGCCATGTATCTTAGTAGTAAACTAAAGCTGGCAGTAGGCTCTGTAGTCTGACTGTTTAGCTTAGTTTGTCATGGATCTTAGCAGTAAACTAAAGCTGGCAGTAGACTGTAGCCTGACTGTTTAGGTTAGTTTGTCATGTATCTCAGTAGTAAACTAAAGCTGGCAGTAGACTGTAGCCTGACTGTTTAGGTTAGTTTGTCATGTATCTTAGTAGTAAACTAAAGCTGGCAGTAGGCTCTGTAGTCTGACTGTTTAGCTTAGTTTGTCATGGATCTTAGTAGTAAACTAAAGCTGGCAGTAGACTGTAGCCTGACTGTTTAGGTTAGTTTGTCATGTATCTTAGTAGTAAACTAAAGCTGGCAGTAGACTGTAGCCTGACTGTTTAGGTTAGTTTGTCATGTATCTCAGTAGTAAACTAAAGCTGGCAGTAGACTCTGTAGTCTGACTGTTTAGGTTAGTTTGTCATGTATCTCAGTAGTAAACTAAAGCTGGCAGTAGACTCTGTAGCCTGACTGTTTAGGTTAGTTTGTCATGTATCTCAGTAGTAAACTAAAGCTGGCAGTAGGCTCTGTAGTCTGACTATTTAGGTTAGTTTGTCATGTATCTCAGTAGTAAACTAAAGCTGGCAGTAGGCTCTGTAGTCTAACTGTTTAGGTTAGTTTGTCATGTATCTTAGTAGTAAACTAAAGCTGGCAGTAGACTCTGTAGCCTGACTGTTTAGGTTAGTTTGTCATGTATCTCAGTAGTAAACTAAAGCTGGCAGTAGGCTCTGTAGTCTGACTGTTTAGCTTAGTTTGTCATGTATCTCAGTAGTAAACTAAAGCTGGCAGTAGACTCTGTAGTCTGACTGTTTAGGTTAGTTTGTCATGTATCTCAGTAGTAAACTAAAGCTGGCAGTAGGCTCTGTAGTCTGACTGTTCAGGTTAGTTTGTTTCCAGTGAGATATTAATGAGTTTCTATGGTGACTTTGCTGTTGTAAATATTACTGTTGCTGCTCTAGAAACAACCAGGCTGATATCAGTATAGCTAACATGCACACGTCAATACTTGTTTATATATCATAAGTCATTTCATCAGTGCAATATTGAAAAATGTTATCACACATCACAGATTTTCCTTATATCTTGCAGGCCTAATACATATATTTGAAAAAAAAAAACAAACAAAAACAAAGCATTGGGATACTGATTTGGCGGTGCAGGCCGAGTTTTCAGTATGTTCCTGTTTTTATGTTGATGGTCTGAGGATATTAGTTTTTATTTATTAATTCTTTTTGGAGTCACTTTTCTTTTAGATCAGACGTCCAGCCATCAGATGTGACAATGAAGTGCTTGGTTCCTGATGTTAGTCTGCTGTTGCGAAGAAAAACAGTTGTTGACTTATTTTGCCAAATAAATGAAAAGCATGTTTAAACTGAGGCTGGAAATTCGCCTCCTGCTGGACAATAAATGTACCGAACCAAAAACCATGACCCCAAACTGTGATATGAACGTAACCGTGAATTTTATGAACCATTCCACCCCTAATAATAATATGATGATATTATATGCTACGGTACAGTATAATATAGCAATATAGCATAAGAAGAGGGGTAACGAGCCTACTGGAGTCGAGACGTCTCTCTCACATTCAGCCCATCAGCTGTCTGACTGTCTCAACACCTTCCAGCATCACTGCTCCATCTGTCTTCTGTATCTGAGACGCAGCAGGCACTGACTCACATTTAAGGTGATTATATTCCACGTTTTGCACTGATGCGTATAATGCAAGTCAACTTCCATTCCAGTCTGACGCAGACACTGAGCACGACCTCTCAGGTAATCTAACAGAGCTTTGTGCATCATTTTACTGACGCTCGCTCCCTCCCTTATTAACCAGGAAACTGATACCAAATCCAATAACTCTGAGGTACCAGGTCAACAGATCCATCCCTGCATGTTCAAAATACTCCTAAAAGATGGAGATAATGAAACAGCAGCTGAGGAGAAATGTGGTTTACTGCTGCTACCACATAGTGAGCGACCCAATCAGGTCGGCAGGAGTCCGTCACTCAATCTAGAGCTCAGCAATGAGGGAAACCTGCTCACTGTGTGGGTCAGCACAGGGAGGCCTGTGAATCTTCTGGTCGCTCACGAGTTCATTCAAAATCAATTCAATGTTGGAAGTATGAAGCTGTAATGTATGTAAATAACTACATATTAACAGTTTCTATCAGTCAGCACTCATGAATCTCTTTATCATTAATCAGACTGCAATGTGTTATCTAATATGATTAATATAGGCAACATTTACGAAGCATTAGAACCGTATTAATTAGGTGACTAATGAGGACAACAGTCTCTGAAACTGGTCCAGGATTGAGAGAGAACGCTGTAATCAGCAGCCACTAAAGGAGCTGTGAGGTAACATTACGTCCATTAAAAGTCTTTGTTTTTACCGCCAGCAGACTCAGATTATGATTAGAAGTGTCTGACATCATTATGGAAAGAACCCTACAGTGAAGTCAAACCTTTTCTACCTTTCTCTTGATCCAGTCGGTTTGTTATTGAGTCTCGCTGGAGGAGGAGTCTCCTTGTGAAATCTGAATATCTGTATCCTCTGGCTCAGATAAATAATCCATCCTCTAAATGTTCAGCCATGACACCGAAAGCATTTTAGACTACAGTAAGATACGCTTTCTGTTCTCCAACATAAACTCACATTTCCACCGTAGATGTATTACTCTGTTGTCAACTCACCAGTTTCAGAAGGACATTTCTATTTGAGTGACACTCTTTCCATAATAATGCCCGACACTAATAATGACAGTCAGGTCCTGTCATGGTAAAAACAAACACTGTAAGTGAAGGTAAATGACGGTGCCAGTTTGACCCGATAGCACCATACCGCAGCCCGTCTACAGCGCTGCCCCTCAATACTGGACCAATGTCAGAAATAGTTCTCTGTTAGTCACTTTGACACAAAAACAAAAAAAAAAAAAAAGCTGAAAAAATACCAAAGATACCCTTGAACAAATGTTATGTGACAGAAGCGCTAACAAATCAGGAAGCATTAGGTCAGAACTGGTGGAGGTTGTGTACAACATGGTGGGGCATCCAGACAGTTTATTAAACCAGGACTGGAGCAGCAGTTGGTCTGTAACCAAACAGCCTCTACTTGATAGGAGGAAGCTAAGGCTGTATAAACATTATGCAGCGAGGAAAAGGAAAAGAACTGACTGAAAAAATAAGAAAATGACAGTGAAAAGCTTGAACCATCTTGTTGACGTGGTCATTAAAGTGACATATGGACTTGCCAGTTAATAAAGGCTTTTAAATGTCCTTTTGACAGTAAGTGTGCCTTGGATTTTTGCCTTTTTCTAACTAAAACATAAATGTTGTCAGCCGGTGCAGAACACAGATTCACCTTAATAATTGGGTCTTTGGCCGGAGCCCAGGATGGCACTATTTTTCCGTGTAACCTCCATCGGCCGTAGGGGTTTACGAGGTGTCGTTCCATGACCAGGTACTCCAGGACGTCCTTCGACTGTTCCTCGCTGCCCAGCATCAGCCGCCCGAATCGGTCGTAGATGGCAAGAGTCTGGAGGAGGGTTCATCATATTGTCGTTAAACCCAGGTACAAACCATAAAACTGCTCTTGGATGTGCTTTGAATCAACCTGCAGTTAACTGCATGCAACACAGATAAATTATATTATGTCTTAATTATGTCTGTAAAGGGGAGACTGGTGGGGACCCCGAGAACCCATTTACATTCATACATCGGGAGGTCATGGACATGGAACATGGACATGACAGTTTTTCCTCTCTAAAATTTAGCGCAACTTTGGAGCGATATTAACCTCCTTCATGACCTGGTTGGTACTGATGGATTGATCAGGTTTTCTAGTGTCATATAAAATCTGTATCGTCACTCTGGACCTAAAACTAGTCACATATGAGTCGTACCTGTTTGGAGTGCATGCGGACCGTCACCTGGCCGTACAGGTTGCCTTTGGTGACCATGTCGGGACAACGGGCGTGGACCACTTTGGGCGGCTCCAGTGACTCAACGAACCTCCAACGGATGGTCTTGTACCGGTTTCCTCTCGTCATCTCCTGAAAACAGGACAGAGCAGTAAAAAGTAAAACAAACTGGAGGATTTGATGAAAGAGAATTAGTGAAAAACTTCAGCAGCGTTTAGAGGATCTTACAGGGTAACACCTCTCAGTCACCAAGGAGTGAAGTTTCTCCTTATTGAACCTGCAAGAACAAACAGCAGGCGTGAATTTCCAGTCAACGCAGCGAGAAAATAACCACGCTGTAAAAACAAAAACTGTATTCCAGCCGTTTTGTTTTGCCATGGAGTGAAGATGAAGATGAAGATCTGTGTGTGTACAGGACTGAAGAAATGTGATCTATATATTTTATATTTTTGGAAAATGTGCCATTTTAACAAAACATCTTGAAAATGAAACATAGAGAATGAATTTGATAGTTGAAAGACAAAAAAATATTAATTTAAAGGGGAAATTTGACACCACATGTCCAGTCAGTAACCAAAATCTGTTCTTCCTGCATCAGGCGCCGTCACTTGATGTGACTGCTGGTGCCTCCAGATACAACGGTTTTTACCGGTTCCTCCAGAAACGGCGGTGTTCTCTGGTTCCTCCAGGTGCAGCATTGTTTACTGGTTCCTCCAGGTGCGGCATTGTTTACGGATTCCCCCAGATGTGGAGGTGTTTACCAGTTTCTCCAGATGTGGAGGCGTTTACCGGTTTCTCCAGATGTGGCGGCGTTTACCGGTTTCTCCAGATGTGGTGGTGTTTACTGGTTCAGCGGTGTTCTTCACGACTTAACCACTTGAACATCACACGTCATGTATATGGCTTCCAATGTCATAAACACAACCCCGTTTGAAGGCACCACCAGCTGGATGTGAGGAACATGGATGTATAACCAGGAACTGGACTCAGCGTTGGTGGCTCCTGTTCATTCCTATCAAAGTTTCTCAGTGGAGCGATCTTCCACATCCATGGGGCCCGTGGAGCAGGCGCTGTAGGGTCCGCTGGGTCACATGACATGTTTCTACAGTAGCCCAGAACGGACAAACCAAACTCTGGCTCTGGAGAGAGACTTTCACATTTACCCGAAGGCCTCCGTAGTTCTCTGACTTGTTAGTGAAACTGTAGTAACGTGAGTCACAAAACCGGTCTTCTGACAACCGTGGCTCCTAAAGCAGTGTTATTATGGTATGGATGTCCTCTGAGCGAGGTGAACAGATTCATGTTACCTCAGTCTTGGAAAAGGAGGGGTGAGTGGAGGGGTATTCAGTTTGCAACCACACCGCTAGAGGCCAGCAAATCCTTCACACTCTCCCATTTAGTTTGTTTTTGCTATAATACTGTAATGAAACTACTGATAATTGGGTCAAGAAGAGAATTAGAAGAATTAAACAGTTATCTTAGCACAACATATTCACAAATCAAACTTAAATTGCAGACTCTATCCTCAATATAAATATGTGTCATAGTCATGCATAATATTCAGCATCCCTCCCGACTCTGAGGCTGAGATGAGTTGTGTCTGCTGGCTGAGTGAAGTGAGAGTTAACGTTCTTACTGTGACAGGGCGTTGTGAGCCTCAATGAAGATTTCCTGAGCTCGCTCTGCAAAGTCCTTGGTTGTAAACAGAGAGTCGTGCTCTTTGATTTTACGAATCCTGCAAGAAACATTAACAGAAAAACATTCAGCTTTCTCACATTTACTGTCACATGTATCATCTTAAGATGTTTTAGATCTCATTCAAAGAAAAAGCTGTAAAAAGGTTTTAACCCCCTGAGACCCATGGGATGGTTTTACATCCACTGTGTTATTGTCTCCTAGTCTAAATGGTGTATCTAAGTATTTCTGCATACTGGGTCCCTAAACAGTCCTGAACCCCATAAACTGGGTCTCAGTGTAAAGCTGAGACTCTGGCGGATCAATGAGTCCAACTGGATTCATGTGTGATGATGTTAGTCCCCATAGGAGCCATTTCATTGATCACTGTATAAAATGACCTGTGGTGACCTCTAGGATAATCCCAGCCTCTACTACTACTACTACTACTACAGAGGATGGGGTCTTTCCTAGCTACTCTGACTATCAGGGGGTTTCTGAGACCTTTACACAACACTAGTGATCAACATCCAATCAGTGAAAAATGCAGAAATCTCCAAGTGTGAAAAGTTTTTGATCCCAAATCCCAGCATGTCTTTTTCTCTGATGTTCCTCAAAGTCTTGGTGGCTTAATGTGGTATTTTGAAGGATTATTGATCATTTTTATCAATTCTCCGGTGGTAAAAAAAAAAAAAAAAAAATTAAAAATAAAAAAAAACACCAAATCTGCAGCAACAACTTATGAGACATAAGAATATGAGGATGGCATCATATACTTCTGTCATTATGTTGTAATCCCTTTTACACTTTTCTAATTTATTTTAATTAACTTAATGTTTATTTCTGATTAATGACCAGAACAACTTGACACTTCAGGTTCCAGCTTTCAGATGATGTTCACCACTTCAATGAGACATCTACTGTTGACCTGCTATCTCCCCTAAAGACCCCCTTAAGAAGACTAAAACGGCTCTTGTGTGGTTCCCAGGATGTGAACAAACAGGCGTACTCATTCTCAGTGATGCTGCCACACCAATTCAGCTCCTTCCAGCAACATCCAAATATGTTTGACAAGAAAATATTAGTTCAGGAACAACATGAGGAGTTAGAGAAACAGTCTTACGCTAGCTGAGACCCGGCGCTCTGTCGCATCTGTTCAGTTCGTTGTTTCAGGCCTTCTTTAGACAGAGTGGAGAGACGAGCGTCACCCTCAGGGGGGATGTAGGGGTCGAAGATTCCCGCTAGTAAAGACATCAGACAGGGATGATCAACCGGTATGTACACTCCAACCAGGAGAAATACTACAATAACTAGTATTTATTATAAAGCACAAAAACAGGAGTCCTGGTGTTGAAATTTGAGGACAAATGTGCAAATTTATCTCACTCCTAATCAATAGAGGTGCGAAAAAAAATCAATTCACCTATGTATTGCAAATTTTATTTATTTTTTTTTTTTTTACGATTTCTAAATTATTTTTTTAATACCAAAATCCATCTGCTTCATCTGAGTCTATGTGGAGCTAGAAGGAAGTTACCTCTTTCATTGTGGTAGTCTGAGTAACGTGACATCATATCCGTTCAGTATCCGTCGACCAAAACAAACCTCAGAGAGTATTAAAGGGTGGAGGGTGGGTGTGGATCCGACCTCCACCCTCCATGTTAAATCCAGCCTGGTAAACACTACACATCCAGTAAAGGAGGGAAACACTTTGGAAAAGCAGAGCTAGACATCACGGCCAAAGCTGCACGCTAACTCCGTCACGGACGGGAAGCGTTATCGTACGGCGGTAACGTGCGGTCCGGCCGGCCGTCGCTCTCGTCTCCGTGGTCCAACGGGCCGACGCTACGACTGTAGAGCGCCATATACTGACATTAATGTTAAATGCATTCAGACGGCCCCGATGGAGCTGACCATGGATGGATAAAGAGAACGGAGCTGACGGAGAGCTAGAGACCACCTTGGAGAAGTTACAGGAAGTAGACACCTGGGACTACGGCCGCTTTTCAAAATAAGGTGTTAACAAAGGGAACTGGATCTACAAAATCCATCTATGGAAACCAGACTGCTGGACTATATTCAGCAGAATTATAAAACATTAAATGTCCCTTATAAATTAAAAAGAAAATCCCATTAATCTGGGAGAGAAATGTCTTTATTCTTTGCTTTTTGGGTTACTGCATAAAAAAAATGTAATAAATAATTTCTGGCAATGATCCTGATATATTTGCCTTCAGGACATCTCTGACTACATACATGATGAAAATCAAACATTTTACTGGATTGATTTAGAGATTTTACAAAGTAAAAGTCCCTAGAAGTGTTAACAATAACTGCAAAAAACTCCAATATTGAATCTCAGTGCTGATACATTTTGAATCTACACCTAAGAATAACAACAGTATTAAATCAGGAGTTAGGTGGATCGTCCCAGCCCTATTTATTATCATGTTAACTTTGACAGCCCTAAAATATATGAGAATGTTATTAAACCCAATCCCTGAAGTCTTTGCCGTCTATACACCTGTTTAATTAAATTCAGTTACCAGTGCAGGCAATGTTGATGGGCCTCTCGAGATACTGCTGCCTGAAGACGAGGCCTGCTGCTCTGGCCTTGGCCTCCGTGTTCTCCTCCCTCTTCCCCTTCATCCCCACCGCTGGAGGGATGAAGTACCGCTTCTTGGTCCGGACCGGTAAGTAAAGTGGGATGGGCTGCTGCAGCATGTCCAGAGATGCCTCAGCATTCTGAGAGAGGAAAGACAAAAAAAACTTTATTCATGCTGACAAAACTTGTTGTACAGCAGATGCAACACAATAAGATAAGATAAGATATTCCTTTATTGGTCCCACAGTGGGGAAATTCACACATTACAGCAGCAAAGTGGATAGTGCAATAAAATGTGAGAAAGACTGCAATTACTATATATAGGACTATAGAATATACAGAACAAAATAGAAACTATAAAGTGTTGTTGTGTAAAGTGTTCAGAAACCCAGAACTTGTGTAGTGAAACCAGAATCACTTCACATATCCAGTGGTAACTTTCTGGTTATACTACAAGATTTATTTTTGAAAAACATGCTTCTGCATAATTTTGGTAAATAAGTGTTATAACTAATTCAGAGATTCGTTTGTGTTTTAACAAGGTTTCACTTATGAGTTATTGATCCGGGAAGTTTGAATGTGTGAATATCATCCAACATTACTGAACTATCCACCACTGCTAATACAACATCCACTGAGGGTACATGCTACCGGTCTGTGTCATAATAGGAGTTAAAATTGATGGTAAATGGCAGTTTCTTACTGTCATACAATCTTACCTTACCACGGGTATATGTATTTCATTTATTACTAAAATTTCATCCATTTTGTTGTTGTTTTTATTTTCCAGGTGTCGATATCCTTCCATATACCTCTAATGTCCTGTCAGCTAGCTAACGGGCTAGCTTGGCTAAAGTTAGCTAACGTTCGCTAAGCTAGCGCTGTAACACAATCAAAACAAGTCAAATAAACGAGCCGTCTCGACAACATATAGACTGTTAATAGAGTATAATACAGTAACATGCTATTAGATTATTTAGTACCTTCAAACTGCTCCGTGTTGTTCTGTGAATAGCTAACAGCGTCCTCGTCATGGACGTCGCCATCTTGACTCCATTCGACAGAAACAATTACTTCCGGTTTACTGCTGTCAGGACAAGGCGGATTCTCCTTTCAAAATAAAACCAGAATAAAGGAGACTCGTTTTCGACGTCTCTGTTCTGTCTGTCACTGTTTGTTTTCTGACATGAATATTTGACATCTACAGGATGTGTCCATGTCCACTCGTGCTGTATGTTTAACTGGCTATATGTCGTAATACATAAATACAATGTTCATTTCAGGAGTGGGCTTCAGTGTTTTCTTTGTTGGTCAATAAAATCATATTATACAGTAAATATGTTACCTCTGGTGAAACTTCATTACAATAACTGTACACTAGCTATTTTTCCACGTGTGCTATTGTGTTAATAGTCTGTTTTTTGTCAATACTGTATATGTTGTTCCTATCTTATCTTATCTTATTTTACCTAAAGCAAAAATGTGAATGTATTTATACAGTGTCAATTTTAGGATAATTTGTAAGGTTCAGTATTTTCATGGTCATGGGTGTTAATATTATAATACTAAATTATTACTGTTATTATTTATTTGGTTTATTACTTTGTCTGCTCTTTTGTGTTCTGTAACCAGTGGGGGAAGAAATAAAAGTAGCAAAACTGAAGTGTAAAAAACTCTTACACAAGTACTGCATTCAAAATTGTACTTAAAGCAGCAGTGGGTGAAATGGAGTAAATATGATTTTAAAAATTCATTTTTACAAAACGGTCACTATATTCTGACAGAAGTACATGAAACAGGCAATCTGAAAAAAAAAATCATATTCCTCCGATTTCCTTCAGTGCTCCTTTCGGCATCAGCAGGATTTCACAGAAAAGAGGAAAACAACCAGTCAGAACTGATCTGGAGTCTGCTGTCTCTGATCAGCTGTCAGTCACTCTGGACTCTGATCAGATACGAATCAATATTTTGTTACTGTAATGACTATTTTGCTCCTCAAATATTTTCAGAAACATTTTGAAGTGACTGTTTAGCTATAAAATGAGAATGTTTGTGACCCGGCAGCCGTGAGATGAGTTGAGGAAATATCAAGCACCGCCCACCAACCAAAGAACGCTTCCTCTCTCCCTGAGCTATGATTTAATACTTCCGCCAAGGAGGTTATGTTTTGCTGGCGTTTATCTGTCTGTTTGTTTGTTTGTCTGTGTTCAAGATAACTCAAAAACTTATGGACGGCTTTTGATGAAATTTTCAGGGTGTGTCGAAAATGTGAAAAGGAAGAACTGAGGGGGGTGATCCAGAAGAAATCCTGGATTCGGGATCACTTTGAAATTTTTGTTTACATTGGGGTAAATGGGACCCAAAAAATTGTTTCTCAATATCTCTGGTAATTGTTGCCCAAAGCTCATGAAATTTGACTCAGGGATTTACAATGTGAACTTCTATCAAATCCCAAAGGCTGATCCAGATCTGATCCAGATGGCGGATTTTATAGCAATTTATATAAAAAATGGGGGTACTCTTACATTTTGGCCTAATGTATTATGAATTTTATGTTGTGTCTTGTATATATGTTCTATGTTTGCCACTGATTTAAAATTCGTTTTAAAAAAAATGTAGGATTTTTATTTTAGAGTGAATTACAATATGGGGGGAAACTATGGTGCTTGGCAGAGGTCTGCGCTCTCAGAGTGCTTTTCTAGTTTTGATTTTGATTTATTGTTTATTTATTTATTTAGACATATATATAAGATAAGATAAGATATTCCTTTATTGGTCCCACAGTGGAGAAATTCACACGTTACAGCAGCAAAGTGGATAGTGCAATAAACAGAAGGATAGATTTTAAAAAACAGTATTAATACAAATAAAATAAAATAATATATACATAATAGAAAGTAAAGCCAAAAATATGTCCAGCATATCAATAAATAATTGTCCAGTTGCTATTATTTGAGCAGATGATATAATTGCATGAGTTCTTATTGCACTTATGTCTGATGAGTTTGTTGTGAATGTGATTGTGTATGTACTATAGTATATACTACTACTATAGTATATACTACTATATATAGCATAGCAAAACAATATTTAAATAGAAAATTATATATTTATATATGTAAATTTATTGTATGTATGTTGATATATATATACAACATATATAGAGTATATTTATGTCTAAATATATATATTTATATTTTATATATTCAGTATATAGTAATTCAAAAAAATATTTATTGATATATATGATATGAAAATGTATATATGCATATTTACATACATACGTGTATATACATTTTCATATGATATATATTTATTTTTCGTTTATTTTATTTTTGCACATGCTCACCCATTAGTTAATAAAAAAACACTTCACGCGTTCATTACGTACGCAGACGTGATGACGTCGCGTGTTGCGTAGGGCGACGCTGCTTAACTTGAGTTGTTTGGGCTGTGTGCGGGGAGAGAAGTGCTGAGAGGGTTCCGGTTGATGTTGCTGCTCCTGGGCCGCAGGGTTCCGCTGTCATCCGTACACAGACTCACTACCTGCTGACTATCCTCACTGCCGAGGCCCGGTCTGATCAGCTCTGTACTAATAAAACTATAATCACTGTCACACACAGCACCGTCTTCGTTAGCGCAACCGGCCAAAATACAGGAACCATGCCCGAAAGGAGGCCCTTCGTACGGTTACCAACTGACGTTTACCCCGTCAACTACGGCTTGTGTCTGAAGCCCGACCTGATCGACTTCACCTTTGAAGGCAAGCTAGAGGCGCTGGTGGAGGTACGTTGAGCCCGGGCGTCTGGCCGCATACATGGATGGATTTGTCTGTGCATGGCGGGGATCTTGTTATGTAATCTGACCAGCTAACGTTACCAGCAGCTAGCTAATTTGCTGTGTTCGACTGACAACGACAAATTGTTAGCCTATCAGCAGTAACCTAGCTAACGGTGTTGGCAGGCGTTAGCTAACGTTAGCTGTCAGTTGCTAACCTAGTTAGCCATTTCTTGACGGGCTCACGCTGTCTGACGGAGACCCATGAATGGAAAAATAACGTCTGGGTATTTCTGTGACTAGCCAGAAGCTAACTGAAGTTAGCTAGCACAGTAGTCCCGTAGACAGCAGAGTTGCACTCTCATGTTAGCTTAGCCCGTGGTGGACATTAGCCTGCTAGCTAACCGGCGCTTTGCAATGCGCTTAATGTTTTCCGAGAGCAGTTTGTTGTATGCCAGCAACGTTAACCCCTTGTTGCACCAACGCATTACTATAAATCATGATCAGTTAACGATCAGTTAATCTGCTGTTAATTACTGAGGCTGTTAACTAGCCAACTAGCGGCTAGCTAACGCTCACTAATGTTTGCTAAATCATGGCAACATCATTTCGCCCCCCTCCCACCCGCTGATTCACACAGTGATGGAAGAACTATTCAGATCCTTCACTGGAGTAACAGTACTACTGCAATACCACACTGTGGAAATACTTCACTAGAGTACAAGTCCTGCTCTCAAAACTTTACTTAAGTAAAAGTATATATCTGCAAAATGTACTGGAAAGATGATGTAAAAGTAATCATTGTGCAGTAAAATGTTTCCTGTCAGTGTTTTACTGTTTCTTGATTAATATTACTGCTGCATTGATGTTGCATTTCACTGCTGTATATGTTTAACTTTAATCTACAGCAATGCATCATAGATAGATAGATAGACTTTATTGATTCCAAATTGGTAAATGATTGTGTTACAGCAGCAGATTGTCCACGCAATGCAGTGCAGAACAGTACATAAAATGTACACGTCAACACTCAAGAAATACATGCAAAGAATATAAAATATAAAAATATTGGAATACACTATAAATAAACCTGACTACTACAACTACCATTAAAAAATCTAAATTATGAACATAGAATAACTCACTATATGCTTAAGTAAAGTGTGCAAGATGTTTGTTATTTAAAAAATGAGCTAGTAAATGTGCAAATGTAGAGTCAGCATGTGCAAGAATATTACAGGACTAAAACAGAATGGGATGTCATTGAGAGAGAAACTATAAAGCTGAGTTTTATACAGTATATACTGTGTGTAGGTGTATTCTATCACAAACACAACATGTTTATTTTTTACTGGACAGGAATGGGATGAAAAACTGTGGTCTGGAAAGTAACTAAAGCTGTCAGATAAATATAGTGGAGTAAAAAGTGCAATATTTACCTCTGAGCTGTGGAGTTGAAGCAGAAAGTTGTATCAAATGGAAATACTCTAGTTAAGTACAGGTACTTCAAATTTGTACCTAAGTACAGCACTTGAGTAAATGTACTAAGCTCTCCTCCTGACTGTAAAAAATGCCAAATTTGCATGAGTTTATATGGTGTTTTCGGGTGTGGTGGTGTTTACTGTTTACCAGTAGAGTCCATATGAACCCTCATGTCATATTCACAACCTCATAAGTTTCTGAAAGCTCAGAGTTCACGACTTGTGACATGTTTATTGATGTTGTCAGAAATGGTGGCGCCTATGGAAGTTCATTTATTGCTGTATAATAAGTGACTGTATTGTAATTTTAACAGTATATTATTTTTTCTCATAATTGTGTAATATGCCTGAGCAAAATGTTGATTTTCCTAACATCCTCATCTTCTTCTTCTGTGATTATGTCTTCACATTTACTACATTATGTTACCTACTACCATGAATATGGCCATTGCGTAGCAGCGGCGTTCTCACCACTTTACTGCTAAACATATCATGTATACAACTTCCCATATTGTAAACATGAGCTCACCAGTTTCAAGCATCAGTAGTATTTTCGGAGCAGCTCTAGTTGACGTTAAATTATTTTTGCGAATTTGAAAAATGCACACTGCATTTGCTAATGCTGATTAGCTTTCAGTTAACGTACTGAAATAGGTGATAGGTGAGTGAATCATTTGGATGTAGCTACTCTGTAACCAGCACATAAAACAAACCATACCAGCTCACTTTGCATTTATTTCACAGATAAAATCTGTGCTTGCTGTTTGTAAATTGCTCCATTGTGCAGGCAGAGACACCTGTCAGCCTCCTGTCCTAACACCTGTGGCTGGTTGTCAACACTCAACACATTATCAGAGCTATCACAACAGACCACAACATTATGTATGCTCTGACTGTGTACATTTGATAACATTAGTTGCTCTTTGGGTTATGTCCATATGACACCCTGCACTAATGAGCTATAAACTGCTTCACTATCAAAACAGATAATATTAATCGTCATAAATTAAGAATGACTAAATAACACTAACCTAAAGGAACATGAGTAGAATTTTAAATACAAAGCACACAACTGGAAAATGACCTGACCAAGAGTCCAAAAGCCACAGATATTCAGTTTGCACATTATAAAACAAAGAAGAGCAGAAAATCCTTACATTTGAAAAGGTGACATTGAAGAATAACTTAAAGTGATTTCTTATCAAAGCTGTTGACAATTATTTTTCTGTCGATTAGCGATGTTAATAATTAACCAACAACTGACATTAAGGATTTTATCCAATTAATGGGTTAATCAGATAAATGGTTAAAAGAAATATTAATAATTAATTACAAAAGCTTTGAAAAATCTCAGAGGAGCGTCTCGTCACATCAAGGAGTAAAGCTGGTAAATACCTTAAGAGAGTGCCGGTGCAGATACAGGAAGTTGGCTCTGGACTTCAGCTGAGGAGTTGTAGCTTGTAGCCTCGTAGCATTTATTCACCAACAAATAAACTGTACACACATTGTCTGCTACAGCTACGTTCACAGCTATAACACCACCAGCACACACACTCACCACCACACACACACGGTCTGTTGAAAACTTGCTGGAGTTACGCCACAGCAGGAACAAGGCCACCGACAATGCTAGCAGCTGCTAATGTAGCACAAACTTACATTTTGTCAGAGAATCGCTATCGTTAATCCGGTCAGACACACAGCTGACAACCTACTAAACTAAATATGGTGGAGACTTTTACTGGGAAAGTGGCTGCAAGTCCACGACACTACACACAGCACCGTGGCTGCTACAGTAACTCTCCTGATGAGCTGGAGACAGTGAACGCAGCACTGTGGCTGCTACAGTAACTCTCCTGATGAACTGGAGACAGTGAACGCAGCACCGTGGCTGCAACAGTAACTCTCCTGATGAACTGGAGACAGTGAACGCAGCACCGTGGCTGCTACAGTAACTCTCCTTTTGAACTGGTGACAGTGAACGCAGCACCGTGGCTGCTACAGTAACTCTCCTGATGAACTAGAGACAGTAAACGCAGCACCATGGCTGCTACAGTAACTCTCCTGATGAACTGGAGACAGTGAACGCAGCACCGTGGCTGCTACAATAACTCTCCTGACGGTGAACTGGAGACAGTTTCTGGTCGGAAGGAGAAACACACCTACTTCTGACATTATGAAAAGTGTGGTTAAATTACAATTAATCACAATTAACTTGGGACAATCATGCAATTAATCTGGATTAAATATTTTAATTGTTTGTCAGCCTATTTAGAGGAACTGTATCGATAAAACATTCAATCAACACTCTGTTGTCTGTGTGAATCAGTTAAATACAAATCCTCATTTCAGTAAGTCTTAAAGTTGAGTCCTCCTGAAAGGTTTTTTTTTAATCCTGTGTTTGCTAAGAACAGAAAATGCTTGACCACAGTTTGGTATAGTAACACCCTGTTTACCTGCAGATTGCACAAAGACTGAGTAAAACACAATAGACCGGAAGAAACTCAAGAAGTGTGGCATTTTGCCATTTGCTTGGCATGCTTCATAATTACTGCCCCTCTGCTGTTGTTTCGGCATCCAAGTATTTGAGACAACAGCAGCGTCTAACCAGCAGTGCCACAAACCGTGAATGTCACTATTACTGCCCTTTCTGAAAACTGCATGGCGTCCAAGTGTGCCACTGTGCTTCCCTCCATAAGTTTGGAAGTCACAGCGGCTGGTTTCACATCACCAGTCAGAAGCCCCAGAGTCTTCCTTTCTTTCTTTTCATCATTTCTTTTTTTTTGTCATCACGCCTCAACTGGTTCTTTATTTGTGACCAGTTTTGCTCTTCCATGTTTAGTCATAGACATACTACAGTATATTCATAGACATTACGTTGCACGCTTCCACCCATTGCAGCGATACGTCAATGTGGGCGCCATATTGGACCTGTCCAGACTGTCCTGTAACTCTATACTAGTGAACGGGGAGCTGCTGTTTTTATGGATAAAAAGCACTAGAACGTCTACATTTCTCTACCGATGTCAGCCAGTTGTTATTATGTTAAAGGGATTATGATCTACGAGGAGTAGAAAAATAAAGTTTAGTCTCCAGTTACTGAGAATCTGGATAGTTGAGCTCTAATGTCTGCTAGACCCTCAGGAGACCAGTGTGGACCGTAGACTGAAATAAACTCAATGACTGACCTGATAGGAAATAATTCAGTTATCAGAAGGAATTATTAAAACTCGCTCGTTAAGTTTGGTTTTGGCTCATTTTGTTAAAGGTTAATACTTGCAGAGAGGTCCCAGTATAATACAATATAACATGATATAATATTAGGCTACTGCTCACACTGCTACTGCAATAACTGTTATGTCCTCACTAATAAGTACAATCAGAGTAACAGGCAAAAAGTAGTACATAAAAAAATAATGGTAACAAATATTGTATAATTGAAATAATGGTGATAATACAGCAATTATTAAAACAAAATAATCTAATTGTTAATCAAGACGTCATCAGTTTTTATTGTTTACAACATTAGTCACATGGTTTTTAATACGTATCACACGTTTCATGTTTTAAACATGATATCACATCAATGTTACATCAATAAGCTAACATAAGGTTATATTGATTAGCTAACAGCAAGGAACGTTGGTTAGCATTAGCTTATATGGATTAGTTAACAATTAGGAACTTAAGCTAACATTAGCTTATATTGTATAGAAAGAAAGAAAGAAAGATATTCTTTTTGTCCCAAGTGGGGAAATTCAGTTTTACACCTGTTGTTCACAAGTATATACATGTAATGGAGAGATGTAGAGTGAGGGGGCTGCTCCTGACAAGCGCCCAGAGCAGTTGGGGGTTTGGTGCCTTGCTCAGGCGCACCTCGGCAGTGCCCAAGAGGTAAACTGGCACCTCTCCAGCTACCAGTTGTTCTTGGTCCATGGGGGATTTGAACCCGGGTCCTCCACATCCTAACCCAAGTCCTTACGGACTGAGCTACTGCCGCCCCCAGCTAACAATAAGGAACATTGGCTAGCTCTTATCTGATGTTACTGAAGCTAACGTTTTGTAAAGATGTAACGTTAACTTGAACAGTTGATAACGTGAAAAATGCTTAAAGGAAAATGTGATATGATGGAACTAGTTTTTAATCATGACCTAATAATTGATTGAATCCAGGCACAGCAAGCAGTGACGTTAACATAAACAGTTTTTCAATAAAATCTTTGGAAAAAGAATAAAAAAAAGCTTAATGTTAATTTAATGTTAGTCCTCGTAGAGCATAAACCATTTAATATAATAATGACTGGTTGACATCGGTTGAGAAATGTAGACGTTCTAGTGCTTTTTATCCATAAAAACAGCAGCTCCCCGTTCACTAGTATAGAGTTACAGGACAGTCTGGACAGGTCCAATATGGCGCCATGTTGACGTACAATCCAGGAGTCAATGTGGTGTCTCCTGTATATATACAGTATGTCTATGTATATACTGTTCGTCTATGGGTTTAGCTCCCAGTGTGTCGGTTCATCCTGTCTCAGCTAATCTCTGGCTTCTTTACAAACTGGGTTGATGTGTGTGTAGATTAACATTTTACTGAAACTTCATTGTTCCCAGACAGATTGGGATTTGAAATGATGGCGCTGCAGAGATGTGAGATATGCTGTTTTCTGTCAACATTTACAGGTTACACAAGCCACAAATCAGATTGTGATGAACTGTGCTGACATCGATATCATCACAGCTTCCTTTGTACCACAGGGAGGAGAAGGTGAGGCTCAGTTTTTCTCCTCTTATTTTTATTTTTATTAATGACACTGCTAGAAATGAAAATGTAGTTTTCAGGTACATTATTTTGGATTATACCTGATTTGAATTTCCTGAAATAGGAAAAAGGAATATTGCATACTCATGGTCTTTTTCTTCCTCTCTTCGTAGAAATTAATGCCACAGGATTCAACTATCAAAATGAGGATGAGAAAGTCACCCTGTCATTTCCTAGCGCTTTACAGAAAGGCTCCGGCACGTTGAAGATAGACTTTGTCGGGGAGCTGAATGACAAAATGAAGGGATTCTACAGAAGTAAATATACAACTGCTGCTGGAGAGATCCGCTACGCTGCTGTCACACAGTTTGAGGTGAGTCAGATGGCTGTAGGTTGTAAGCTGCAGGATATCAGGTTTTCTACCACAGTATCTAGAGGGAACTGAAGTCATCCACTACTCAACTAACAAGCGTCACGTTAGTTGTCGTCAGCTCATCTCTGACCAGCTGTTCACTGTGTGTTTGTGTGATCATAAATACTCAGTCTTTAACCTTGATTAATAACAGGTTTCGGTAACCACAGCTAACCATAATGATTTTTCATATTCATCTTGTTTCAGACAGCAGTTTGCAACATTTTCATACTGCGATGACGATGAAAATGCACTGCAATGCAATCAAATATTAATCACAATCACAATTTTGGCCTCCCACAATTAAAAGAAAGTGATCGCTGGTGACATTGTGATTTAATATGCTCCGCTCAAGAAAACTACATTTATCAAGCGCTTTCTAAAATAACAGCTAGAGGTGAACTGTCAGTCAGCAGTTATCAGCAGTCTGGTTTATCCAAAACATGAATAAATATTGTTATTATTGTTATTATTATTGTTAGTTGTTTGAAGGAGATGATTTCACTGCAATATAAAATAAGTAACAGAGAGAATTATGAGCTGTTATAACCTCCTCACACTAGCTGTCCAACAACCATATGTTTCATTAAACTGAGTCTGTTTTTATTGTCAAATCAAGCTGCAGCATCTCACTGATGCTAAAATCCTCATGTCCAGTATTTCCAGTAAGCAGTTCAGATCAGTTCAGTGGTAATGAGCTAAAGACAGAAGTATGCTAGAAACACAGTAGTTAGTAGGAAGTGTTACCTGACCTACATAGTGTTATACTCTGTTTACCTGGCGCAGGTAAAACAGCTCGACTAATCTTTGACTGTCCTCTGCAACACAGGGAGTCTGGTGCTGCTCTCACAGCAATACGACCCTGACAGGACAAATACAAGTCTTTAGGTTGACATGATGTAATGTGGGAGCTGTTGACCCCATAAATACAGATAAAAAAAAGATGAAAAGATAAAACATGCAAGTAAAAAATGAGAATCTAAGACATAAAATAGTACACAAGTTAATATATAGGGAGGAAATATAATATATAAAATATCTAACATAAAATAAAATGTATTTGTGTTGGACAGGTGTACTGTAATTGCAAAATGAGTAAATGGGAATGTGGCACACTACACATCCAGTAAAGGATGGAAACACTTTGGGTTTCACAAATGAAGCACATTTATTGATTCTAGCATTAACAAATCTATTTCAAAATCGTAAAAACAAAAAAAAAAAGTGAGCTTTTTGTGTTTGGGTATGACTGACTGACTTTGGCAGAGCTGGTGTCTCACAGATCATATCAACTGTGACCAAACAAGTGCCAGACTTAGCTGCCATCCTCCTCAGGCTGATCTGGTCTGTACCTGGTCTGGACTCACCGGTTTGTGTCCTCTCTGTCCTCCCCTGTCCTCCAGGCCACGGACGCTCGCAGAGCTTTCCCTTGTTGGGACGAGCCAGCTATCAAGGCCACCTTTGACATCGCTCTGATAGTTCCCAAGGACCGAGTAGCCTTGTCAAATATGGTAGGTGTCATCTGTCGCCTCCCCGTCTGAGAACCTCCAGACTCCCTGAGTCTGTTTCTGCTGCCGGCTGTCTGTGGTATGTTTGTGTTTCCACACTTTCTCTTCCCTCTCTCTTCTCTTTGTCTGGTCTAGTATACTGCTAAATACATCACTCTTTCATCCTACTGAGTAGCATGAAACTAGTATGTATGCAGCATAGTATGCAGTACGCAATATGTACTGCATACTGCGTTCTCAGTAATGCGCAATATGTACTGTATACTGCGTTCTCAGTAATACGCAGTATGTACTGTATACTGTGTTCTCAGTAGTATGCAGTATGTACTGTATACTGCGTTCTCAGTAGTACGCAGTATGTACTGTATACTGCGTTCTCAGTAGTACGCAGTATGTACTGTATACTGCGTTCTCAGTAGTACGCAGTATGTACTGTATACTGTGTATTACGTTCCTACTGTGTGTGATTTTGTGTCCAGTCCTGTTGTGTCAGTGTCAGACCAAGAACATCTCATTATGGAGGACACATTACTAAATATTCCAGACCAATAACCCCAGATTAAAACCCAATAATAATGATCATTCAGACAGATTACAGACATGTAGGGCTGAAGTGAGGTGATTCTGGCCCTGCACAGATTTGACCTTTTGTGTTCACATACCTGCTGAAATTTATTTTCCTCAGCTCGTCTACTGTGACCTTTAAAAAGTCCAGTACTGCATGGAGCTGGACTGGGTACTGATGCTGTTCACTGGACTCGTCATGGTAACAGGAGGCTTCACATGTTGGTACAGACAGTGACAGATGCCTACTACAACTAAGATAAATGTCAGCGTTGATACCGAAGAATGAAAACACACCACTGGGCCAACATCTGCATTTGTACAATAGAAACATCAGAAGCCGATGGACTATGTGGTCTAATAGGGCTGAGATGGATCCACCATCTCCTGAATCAGCACTAGCACCGTGCTTGGGTGGCAAGTCGATATGTTTTACCATTTTTAGGTATTTCAATATGATATTCTGATTTATTGTGATTGTTAACTTTTTTACCACTAGACCATGGGGGGAATTTAATTAAAACAGGTGTATAGACTGCAAAGACTTCGGGGGGTTTGGTTTGTTAATAACATTCTAGCATATTTTAGGGCTGTCGAAGTTAACATGATAATAAATCGGGCTGGGACGATCCACCTATCTCCTAATTTGATACTGTCATTATACTTGGGTACAGATTCAACATGTATCGGGATTTTTAAGCGCTGAGATACAATATTGCAGTTTTTTGCAGTTGTAGTTAACCTTTCTAGGAGCTTTTACTTTGTAAAATCTCTAAATGAATCCAGTAAAATGTCTGATTTTCAGCATGTATGTAGTCAGAGATGTCCTGATATGTCCCAGATATATCAGGATCATTGTCAGGTTGATTACAGTTTTTATCCAGCAACCCAAAAATCAAAGAAAAAAGACATTTCCCTCACAGATTAGTGGGATTTTCTTTTTAATTTATAAGGGACATGTAATGTTTTATACATCTGCTGAATATAATCCTTGGATGATGGATTTTTTAGATCCAGTTCCCTTTAACACCTTATTTTGAAAAGCAGACGTAGTCTCAGGTGTCTACTTCCTGTAACTTCTCCAAGGTGGTCTCTAGCTCTCCGTCAGCTCCGTTCTCTTTATCCATCCATGTTCAGCTCCATCGGGGCCGTCTGAATGCATTTAACATAAATATCAGTATATGGCGCTCTACAGTCGTAGCGTCGGCCCGTTGGACCACTGAGACGAGAGCGACGGCCGGCCGGACCGCACGTTACCGCCGTACGATGACGTTTCCTGTCCGTGACGGAGTTAGCGTGCAGCTTTAGCCGTGATGTCTAGCTCTGCTTTTCCAAGTGTTTCCCTCCTTTACTGGATGTGTAGTGTTTACCAGGCTGGATTTAACATGGAGGGTGGAGGTCGCATCCACACCCACCCTCCACCCTTTAATACTTTCTGAGGTTTGTTTTGGTTGATGGGTACTCAAACTACCACAATAAAAGAGGTAACTTCCTTCTACCTCCGGATAGATGCAGATGAAGCAGATAAATGGATTCTGGCATGAAAAAATAAACTTCAAAATCATTCAAAAAATTGCAATACATAAGTGAAGCTGTTTTTTTCCCACCCCTACTGTCCAGGTAGATTCATGCTCTGCAGAGGATGAATAATAGTGATTTTAATGGCCCTCCATCTGGCATCACATCAAGATAAAGTTGACATTTGTACCTCCACTGGCTCCTGAACTGGTAGAATAAGCTGGACGTTGTTCTGTCAGACATCACAGCCATTTCAGCCTTTAACATCTACTAGTTAGGGTTAATATTGTTCTTTACCCAAAAGAGAGAAATGATTAGGCAGTCAGAAGCTTTTACTGCTGCTATAAAAACTCCTGTTTCATGTTCCAGTGTTTTGGGTTGAACTCGAAATGTGTGTCTATACAATTTAACTGCATCTCTCCCTTTACCAGAATGTCATTGACCGAAAGCCATATCCGGAGGATGAAAACCTGGTGGAAGTGAAGTTTGCCACCACACCCATCATGTCCACATACCTTGTAGCTTTTGTGATCGGTGAATACGACTATGTGGAGAGTCAGTCATCAGACGGTGTAACGGTACGCGTCTACACACCTGTCGGGAAGGCAGAACAAGGGAAATTTGCGCTGGAGGTGAGAAACACTAGAATATTTCTAGACAAACAAACTAGGAACATGACTGGAGAGGAAGAAAACGGTGGACATGTTGACCAGCATTTGTTGGTAGATTTCCTCCTGAATACTAGAGTCTATGTGATCTGTCATGTCCCCTTTTTTCTTGCTGCATAGAGACTGTTTTTAGTTTAAATTAAGTTTTATAACGTATATATTTTTTGTAACATTGCATTTTGTTTTTTGCAGGTTGCGACTAAGACCTTACCTTTCTACAAAGACTACTTCAGTGTTCCTTATCCATTGCCTAAAATCGATCTCATAGCCATTGCTGATTTTGCTGCCGGTGAGTAGCTGTCGGTTCTACATTCAGTAGTTTGAGACATTTCCTCTGAAAATGAAAAAGTGAAACTTGTACTGCTTCCTCCCTCTCAGGTGCCATGGAAAACTGGGGCCTTGTTACCTACAGGTAAGCTTCAGCTGCTCTTCAGCTACACATCTTTAAAACTTCATCAACACTTCTGATCAACTTAAGTGGCTTCAATGCTATTAAACATTGTGGAAAGTCTTTGAAATATTTGAGTCGAACTGAACTGTTTTTTCTGAAGTGATGCACTGACATTAATAAGTGATGAATAATCATGTGATACTGGATATACTGTAATACTTAGACCCTCAATGTCATCTATAGATCAAGACAAAGATATTAATCACTGATGGAGTAATCACTGCAGATGAGTCTGAACCTCAAATCAAGATTAGAAAATCTACCAAAACTATTTGAGTGCCTGTTGAAACTCTTTTTAACTTTAGAAGAGCTAAAGATGAGTCAATTAGGTGATTAGTTGACAACAATTTTGATAGATTATTAATTGATTATTATTCCAAATTCTTAATAAATTGTATCTATGGGTCTGTTGGTCAAAGCATCATTCTGTCAAACTTTCTGACATTTCATCAATGGTGGAAACTTCTCATCTCGTCTCGTAAGTTGTTGCAATAATTTTTGGGTTGATACCATTTGTTCCACAGATTTGGTGCTAAATTGAACCATTTGTTACCACTGGAGAATTGATGAAAATGATCAATAATCCTCCAAAATACCATATTAAGACACCAAGACCTTGAGGAACATCAGACAAAAAGACATGCTGGGATTTGGGATCAAAAACTTTTCACATTTGGATTTCTGCATTTTTCACTGATTGGTGTTGATCACTAGTGTTGTGTAAAGGTCTCAGAAACCCCCTGATAGTCAGAGTAGCTAGGAAAGACCCCATCCTCTGTAGTAGTAGTAGTAGTAGTAGTAGTAGTAGTAGTAGTAGTAGTAAGTGTAGCTAGGAAAGACCCCATCCTCTGAATGCTCCAAGTCTCTAGTTACCAGGATGTAGTAGTAGTAGTAGTAGTAGTAGTAGTAGTAGTAGTAATAGTAGTGTTGGGTCTCACCTTTACACTGACTAGGAGACAATAACACAGTTATACTGACTGGGACTATCATAAAGTGGGCATGTCTGTAAAGGGGAGACTGGTGGGGACCCAGAGAACCCATTTACATCCACACATCTGGAGGTCAGAGGTCAAGGGACCCTTTTCGAAAATGGGCATGACAGGTTTTTGGCCTTGCCTCCCCCTGGTGCCTCCGGGTGCCGGCTGTCGTCACTCAGGCCTCTCTGAGCTGCCATACTCACCAGCGACAAGCAGGCATCAGATTATAACTCTACCGTAGTTTAGCAACACCGCTAAAGCTACAGCTAACGGCGTATTACTAGTACAAGGTAGCAGTACTAGTTTAGTATCAGGTTGGGTTGTACTACAAGCACAGTATGAGGTAGTAGTACTACTATAGTATGAGGTTTTGAATGTGTTCAGCTTCCCGCTCTCTGTTGTTTCCAGGGAGACTGCTCTGCTAATCGACCCCAAGAACTCCTGCTCGTCCTCCAGGCAGTGGGTGGCGCTGGTGGTCGGACACGAACTCGCTCACCAGTGGTTTGGAAACTTGGTCACCATGGTAACCAGCCATAATCTGCCATCAGCTTTTTGTAACTGGGCATAAATCCATACATCCTGAGATACGCTTTATAATTACCGTCATTTAGAAACAGTAAATTAATATGATTATTATATTATTATTTTACTGTTAATGAATAATTAAGCATTCATTAATCATTGATGTTTAGTAATTCTTAACTATTTTATCGGTAGTTTGTGTCAAATGAAATAATTAGTTTATAAATTATATGTTGTATCATAGCTGATAGGAGACGATCACAATTATTCTCATTACATTAATAAACTATTATCAGTTTATTGCTGCACACGTGATATTTTATATACTCCATTAAGTATTTGTTAATTTACCAAATAATGTTTATAGAGTACACACTGTGTGCTTATATGTATGTATATGTATATATTTTATATATTATATTAAAATATAATATATAGTGTGTTTATAATACAGTATGTCTATTATATATATATATATATATATATATATATATATATATATATTAAATATAATGTGTATATTATATATATAATATAATATGTACTGTACATTATATATGCAATATTATATGTATATTATCTATACATACATACATAAATGTATAAATCTGGTGTTTTCTGAATATGGGTAAAACGACAATATTTAGTGCGTCAGTAAACTCCGTAAACTACTGTTTTGTGTCTCATTGTTGTCAAATCCAAAGAGTTCTTCCTTGTTTATAGTCGAAAGTAGAAACTACAGTAAAAGTATTTATTATTATTATTATTATTATTATTATTATTATTTTCTCCTTTCAGCGAGTCCTGTAACTTGTTTGATGGAACTCAGCCACTGTTAGTATGTGTAAAGCTTATATTTTTATTTATTTTCATTTTCTCCAGGAATGGTGGACCCATCTGTGGCTTAATGAAGGATTTGCATCCTGGATCGAGTATCTGTGTGTGGACCACTGCTTCCCAGAGTACGACATCTGGACCCAGTTTGTCTCAGCAGACTACACCCGTGCTCTGGACCTGGATGCACTGGACAGCAGCCATCCCATAGAGGTGAGCTGTGGACGGACTACCTTTATAGATTATGACTATGATCACTGTACCTTGATAATTATAGTAATCATATCTTGATGTGAATAAACATTGAACACCCCACTGATTATGGATTATTTTAGAAGTAATCTTATTTATGGTGTGTGTGTGATGGTAACTACTGGTTAAGTGTATAATAAGGTATAATACTGTTTAAATGAAAGTTTTGTGATCCCCTGCCACTGAGAATACTACTCTATACGTTTCTGTATAAACCCAGGAAAAAACTTATTATTATTATTATTATTATTATTATTATTATTATTATATTATTTTTCAGATGTTCCAATGTTAATTGTCATTGTATTTTACATGGTTGGAAAGTTTATTTACCTTCACAATGATGTCCAGCTTGTTAGGATCATGCATTTGTGGGATGAGCAACCAGTACAGATGACAATAACAGAGTACAATACTGTCAATGTGTAATTCAAACACTGTAATTTAACATGCATATCATGTTTTTTATGTAAAACACATTGAACGTTGAGAGACATCAGATCTAAAATGTTATTCTTTCATTTAGTGCAGATATTTAAAGAGTGTCAGATAAATAAAAACTTGCCTGCCTCAGCGGCAGGAAGTGACAACAGTTAATTTCAGACCCTGGTCTAAAATGAACCAAGCTTGCTCATCTGTCCCTCAGTGTGACGTAAGACAGGTCAGACATACTGAAAGCTGCCATCAGACTGTTTAACTCCTGACGTCTGTCTCTGTGTGCGATGCTCCAGGTGAATGTTGGTCATCCATCGGAGGTAGATGAGATCTTTGATGCCATCTCCTACAGCAAAGGAGCATCAGTGATCCGCATGTTGCACAACTACACAGGAGACGAGGTTTGTCTCACTCGCCGTGTTGTTTCCATTTTTCTGTATCATTCATAAAGGTTTACCTCTCGCTGTGTCTCTATAGGACTTTAGGAAAGGAATGAATGCTTATCTTCTGAAGTTCCAACATAAAAATGCTTCGACAGGTAGGAACATACAGGAAATGTTTTCGTCTAGATGAAACTGAATCGATATCTCAGTTTGATGATCCTTCGATCTGCCGGCTGTCTTCCACAGAGGACCTATGGGACTGTCTGGAGCAGGCCAGCGGAAAGCCCATTGCTGCTGTGATGAGCTCGTGGACCAAGCAGATGGGCTTCCCGATAATAGTAGTGGACCAGGAGCAGGTGAGCTTCGTCGGACACCAGCTGTTTAATCTGCCTCCAGGCTGAGTGCTTTAAATCAAATATCAGACATTTTGTCCTTGGAACTGTTTATTACCCATCAGCTTTATTTCCTTCATTCTTACTGAACAGTGAAATTCACCAGCAGCAGTGACAAAGTATTGCTAATTCAGTACTGTCTGTTGTATGATTATTTATAGCAAGGTGAAGACCGCATCCTCAAGATATCTCAGAAGAAGTTCTGTGCCAGTGGACCACATAATGGTGAGTTTTTAAGAGCTGGTACTCAAAGGCTGCAACAAAAACAGGATACCACACAAGTTTTAAAACGGTAAAAGGTATTTATTTATCAAACAAACAAACAATAAATAACTAAACAAACCAGTCGGTAATGTAGGCATGTGTGGGTGTGTGAAAATGTCTGCCGCAAACAAGCCAACGCTGTGAATGAAGAGAGGCCCTCTGTGGGAAGGGAGGGAGCTTTTATATCCACCACACTGATCCCAGGTGTAGCTCATCAGCCTGACGACCCTCCACCCTGCAGAACGAAGAAGAACCAGCAACAGGATGGGGTTAGCACTGTCGCCTCACAGAGGGTCTCAGGTTCGAATCCACCTTGTGGAGTTTGCATGTAGCTCCGGGTGCTCCGGTTTCCTCCCACAGTCCAAAGACATGCAGGTTAATTGATGCCTCTATATGTCCTGTAGGTGTGAATGTGAGTGTGAATGGTTGTCTGTCTCTATGTGTCCTGCAATGGACTGGTGACCTGTCCAGGGTGAACTTGCCTTCGCCCAGTACCAGCTGGGATCAGCTCCAGACCCCCAGCGACCCCTAACGAGATAAGCGGTTGAAGATGGATGGATGGATATTGTACTATATTTATTAGGACTGTACTTAATGCTTCAAAGCTTAAGTTATGACGTTGACATTTGGATGCTGCCCAGCTTATTGATGTTTATTTTTCATGTCTGTTCATTGTGTTTCAAGTCGGTATTTCTTCACAGATAAAGATCAGGCTCCACTAATAGTATTACTGGTACTAGAATTAGATTCCAGCAGTCGCTGTATAGGATTGTGGTGCAGACATTTTCACTAACTCCTGATAGACGGTGAGCTGGCTACTTGCAGCTAACAGTGCTAACGGCACTAACTGTGAAAACAGCAGCAACACTGCTGATGTTTAGCTTATCAGATTATTTCTCCCTCTCACAGTAGACAGAGGCAACGCTGACGACTTCTGCTCATTAACAACTCTTGGGTTTAATTTAAAAATAAAAAAAAACACATTTATTCTGATGCATCACTTAATTCAGCCTGAAGATGTTTTTTAGGGTGACGATTTCATAAAATATGGCGACGCTTCATCGGACACCAGCTATTTAATCTGCCTCCAGGCTGAGTGAATTAAATCAAACTGTATCACTGTGGCCTTGTACTGTTGTCTTTAACCGCTCTGGTGTAGTTTCTCTTTTATTTACTTGCTGTTATTTATATTTATCTGTACATATTTCTCTTCCTGAATTTCCCCTCTGGGGATTAATAATTATTTATTTCATCTCATCTTTATTCTGCCTGGTATCCTGCCATCCTAGCCTCTCATTGGCTGCTGGTCTTGTGTGTTGGACAGGTGAGGACTGCCCCAGCTGGATGGTCCCCATTAGTATTTGTACCAGCGATGACCCCAAATGCACCAAGCTCAAGGTTCTGCTGGACAGACCCGAGACAACCATCACAGTGAGCGGCGTCGCCCCGGACCAGTGGATCAAGGTGAGGTCAAGTCACAGCGCTTCCAACGCCAGGTGTTGATCTCTCCGTTTACCTCCGATGTTTAGGTCACTGCTTTATCTATTGTTCACTTTAAGATTCACAGCAGAAGTCAGCAACTATCAGGAAGCACTGATCCAACCTTTTTGTCTTAGCAGTGGAGACAGTCGTGGCTGGAGGCAGTAACTTAGGGTCGTCTGACCATCTGTACGTACATCTGGTCCATTCTCATGAATGGGACCCCTCAGGGGAATTAGGGATGCACCGATCCGATTATTTTTCCTAATACCAGTACCTGGGCTTTGTACTGATAAGATGAACCTTTATTAATCCCCGTAGGGAAATTGAGTTTTTACACTCTGTTGTTAATTTCACATACCTGCATTAATGGAGAGACGTCAGAGTGAGGGGGCTGCTCCTGACAAGCGCCCTGAGCAGTTGCGGGTTTGGTGCCTTGCTCAGGGGCACCTCGGCTGTGCCCAAGAGGTAAACTGGCACCTCTTCAGCAACCAGTTGGTCCATGTTGGGACTTGAACCGGTGACCCTCCGATTCCTAAACCAAGTCCCTACGGACTGAGGTACTGCCGCCCCCCAAGGATCGCTAACACCAAAATCGGCTGGTAGAGGGGCGAAATCCACATTTGTATTCAATACCTGAGATAAATACTTATCCAGTAGTTCAACAAACTGGGACACCAGAACGCTGCTGCCAAAATCTTATCCTGTTGCCTGCAGATTCTACATGTGAACGTCTGTTTATAGAGATGATACTAATAACAACCTGGAGGATCAGGTGATTGTGTGTCTCATAGAAGCAGCAAGAAATCCTTTGTTTAATCAGTGAAAATGAAGGTTAGATGTGAAGTGTTAATAATTTGAGGGACCTGAAAGGAGCCTTTCACTTGTTTTTCTCTATGTGGAATATTCCTGTGTTCACTTATTTCTATTAATTATACAACATCTGTGTTGCACTGTGGCGTCGTGATGTGGCTCGACAAGTCTGTCTTCACATGTCTGCGACCAAATTTGTGGAAAAGGTCATGTACATATAAACAAGTAAAACTTTAAGCTTAGATAGTCACCACGTTTAGCAAATATAAACATCGGCCTTGTGTCCAGAATGCAATTAAACTTTGACCAAAGAGGATCTGGTTCCCAGTCCTCAGCTGAATGAATGCGTCATGAGAGAATATGTGTTTTCACGAGAAGTGTAAAGTTCAGAGTTCACTGGCTGGACTTCCTGTTAGTCAGTCAGGAGGAAGAGCAGGAGAGGAAGTGGTCATCAGATTCACACTTCTTCTGTCAACCAGACTAGAAGTGTGAATTTCCCCACTGTGGGACCAATAAAGGAATATCTTATCTTATCTTAGTCCACAAAAGAGAGGGGAAAGAGGAATAGTCATTACAGTAAGAGAGTATTGATTCATATGTGATCAGAGCTGCCTAGTTTCACCATTTGATGTCATTAGGACACTGAGGAACATGATTTCTGTCAGATACCTGTCTAGTACTGCTGTCAGGATAAAGTGACTGTTTTATAGTAATAACTTATTTAGATTTGCTCCAGCCTGCAGCTTTAAAAGACTAAAAATCTAAAAGGCATTCTTTCTCTGCTGATGTTCAGTTAACAGTCAGCTTCGTTGTCAGCGTTGTGGATCTTTTGCCGCCACAAGAAGAAGAAGAAGAAGAAGAAGATCTACCTTTTTCGTCCCAAATGGGGAAATTAATTTACACTCTGTTAAACTCATACATGGTACATGCAGACCTGAAACACACATACATGCATTAATGGAGAGATGTCAGAGAGAGGGGGCTGCTCCTGACAAGCGCCCCGAGCAGTTGGGGGTTTGGTGCCTTGCTCAGGGGCACCTCGGCAGTGCCCAAGAGGTAAACTGGCACCTCTCCAGCTACCAGTTCACACTCAGTTTTTGGTCCATGTCGGGACTTGAACCGGTGACCCTCCGGTTCCCAAGCCAACTCCCTACAGACTGAGCTACTGCCGCCCCCAAGCCGTTTGCTGACTAAACCCTGCAGTGTTAGGATGATGCTGAGTCCCTCCTTTTAAGCCCATGCTGGATAAGAGCACTCAGTCTGAGAGGAGTACTCGCCGGTGAAGCCCCGGTCTGACCCAGTTGTGTCCCTGCTGTTTACAGATCAACCCCGGCACCGTGGGCTTCTATCGCATCCAGTACAGCTCGTCCATGTTGGAGAGTCTGCTGCCAGGAGTCCGAGACCTCAGCCTGCAGCCGGTGGACCGACTAGGGCTGCAGAACGACCTCTTCTCCCTGGTGACATACACAACCCAGTACTCAGTACACAACACAGTTCTCAGTACACCACATACAACACACAGTACACAACACAGTACACAACACAGTTCTCAGACACACATACAACACACAGTACACAACACACCAGTACACAACACAGTACTCAGTACACAACACAGTACTCAGTACACCACATACAACACACAGTACACAACACAGTACACAACACAGTACACAACACAGTACTCAGTACACCACATACAACACACACACTACACAACGCAGTACTCAGTACACCACATAAAACACACAGTACACAACACAGTACACAACACAGTACTCAGTACACGACATACAACACACACAGTACACAAAACACAGTACACAACACAGTACACAGTACACCACATACAACACACAGTACACAACACAGTACACAACACAGTACACAACACAGTACTTAGTACACCACATACAACACACACACACACTACACAACACAGTACTCAGTTCACCACATACAACACACACAGTACACAACACAGTACTCAGTACACCACATACAACACACACAGTACACAACACAGTACTCGGTACACAACACAGTACACCACATACAACACACAGTACACAACACAGTACTCGATACACAACACAGTACACCACATACAACACACAGTACACAACATAGTACACACACAGTGCTCACTACTTAACACAGTACACAACACAGTACACAACACAGTACACAACACAGTACTCAGTACACCACATACAACACACACACTACACACAAAGAACACAATGCACTACACACACACACATTACACAACACAGTACAGTACTCAGTACACAACATACAGCACACACAGAACACACAGACTACACACACAGAACACGAGTCAGAGGACTTGATTTATCATAGAGGACTAGATGGGGACCAGGCCTCTCTGATCTTGCTGTGTGGATCCAGTCTCGTGCAGGGATGATCAGTACGGTGGAGGTGCTGAAGCTGATGGAGGCGTTTGTCAACGAGCCCAACTACACGGTGTGGAGCGATCTCAGCTGTAACCTGGGAGTGTTGTCCTCGCTGCTGTCCCACACCGACTTCCACGAGGAAATCCAGGAGTTCATCCGGGACCTCTTCACCCCCATCGGCCTGGAGCTGGGCTGGGACTGCAAACCAGGAGAAGGTGAGGAGGAGGGTCTCCTTTAGACCCATGGACATTCATTTCACATTTACTGAAAATAATTTGACATGTCTTCATTGATTTGTTTTGCTGAGTTCACCAATTTTATTTAGACACCTTGTAAAGTGAGATATTTCAAGTGACATCTGTCTGTCATCATTTAGTTTTCTTTTTATGTTTTAAATCCTAAACCTGATCAGGTTCCTTTTGAGCTGCATAGGAATGAAAAATCAATGAATGTAGTTTAATCCACTTTACAGGGTGGGTCCATCTGCCTTCTTTTCAGGCTTTTTTTTGTTGTTGTTTCGTCCACTCAGCCGTTAGCATAAAGCACTGACGGAGGTTAACACAGCAAGCCAATCAATAAGGTTCTGAACAATGTGAATTACTAGCACTAGCTAAGTCAGCGTTAGCTGTGCTGTAAGTCTTGAAATAACTAAAAGGGTTAGTTTATATGTTTTGAACTAGGGCTGTATACTGTATGTACTGTATAAATACTCCTGCATTCTGAGTGGTAAAATGACTGTTTTTGTGAATGGAGTCTTGTGGCTTTGAAGAGGCGGTATAGCTGACAGCGATGTAAAGCAGTGGTTGTTGGGAGCAGCAGAAAAATAGATTAAAGCCATCTATAAAAATCAATATCAGTTTAAGTTTACGCTATATTTAGAGTATTTTCACATATTTGCCTCACCGTCAGACAGCCCTTTCTGATGGGGAACTGAGGCTGTTCTATCGCTGTGTTCAAAGTCACCAGACTCCATTCACAAAAACAGTCATTTTACCTCTCAGAACACAGGAGTTGTTGGTCTACCGCTGCACAAGTCTGTTAGGTTTAGTGCTGTCAGTTGATTAAAATTGTTAATCATGGTTAATCCGACATTATTTATCTGCTCTAAATGAACCTTAAAGGGAGATTAGTCCAGTATTTAATCCTCTTATCAACATGGGAGTGGACAAATATGCTTCTTTATGTAAATGTATGTATATATTTATTATTGTGAATCAATGAACACCACTAATCAATGCCAGATATTGTCCAGAAACCCTCCCAGGTTCTGACGTTAGCATCAACAATCTGCTCCAATCAGAACATGACAAACTGCAGCCCAACAGGCAACAACAGCTGTCAGTGTGTCAGAGTGCTGACTTGACTAGGACTTGATCCAGACTGACTGGGACTATCATAAAGTGGGCATGTCTGTAAAGGGGAGACTGGTGGGGACCCAGAGAACCCATTTACATTCACACATCTGGAGGTCAGAGGTCAAGTCTGGAGCCTCATTTAACCTCCTTCACTACCAGCTAGTCTGACCTGGTTGGTACTGATGGGTCCATCAGGTCCTCTAGTTTCAGATGAGACCAGTATGTAGTAGTAGTAGCAGTAGTAGTAGTAGTAGTAGTCTGACCTGGTTGGTACTGATGGGTCCATCAGGTCCTCTAGTTTCAGATGAGACCAGTATGTAGTAGTAGTAGCAGTAGTAGTAGTAGTAGTAGTAGTAGTCTGACCTGGTTGGTACTGATGGGTCCATCAGGTCCTCTAGTTTCAGATGAGACCAGTATGTAGTAGTAGTAGTAGTAGGAGTAGTCTGACCTGGTTGGTACCGATGGATCCATCAGGTTCTCTACTTTCAGATGAGACCAGGATGTAGTAGTAGTAGTAGTAGTAGTAGGAGTAGTCTGACCTGGTTGGTACTGATGGATCCATCAGGTTCTCTACTTTCAGATGAGAAGGATGTAGTGTGTAGTAGTAGTAGTAGTAGTATATGTGATGAGGGACAAAGGTTCTACTTTAAAGACCAGGATCTTCACTCTAGCTTTAAAATTGAGCCGCCACAACCTCTGAAAGATCGATTGCATTAATGCATAAAAGAAATTAGTGGCGTTAAAATGAATTTCCATTAATTAGTTATTATGCCATTAACGTTGACAGCTCTAGTCGGTTAGTTTGCGTTATTGCGACTTTTTGATCTGAACTAATGAGGCGTCCATAGCAGGACATTACTGAGCCTCCTGGTGGTTCTCCAGACTGGGAGCACGGCGACTCCCATCTGAGTTACTGTACACACACACACACACACACACACACACACACACACACACACACACACACACACACACACACACACACACACACACACACACACACACACACACACACACTACATGTAGCAGCGTCATCATGCAGGAGCTTACATCAGGTCATGATGTGGGGAAATGTTTTTAGAAGGGCTTGAAGGGAAAATAATATTTTGACACTAAAATCTGAATCAAAATGTGAATGTTTGGATGTGAATATGTCAGGAACTAAACTGGGAAGATACAGAATAATATAAAAAAATCTCAATTAAATAATGGACCTACCATTTAAAGTGTATCCTACATTTACCAGAGGACGTCTTCAGTTAATCATCATCCATTACTGCTGCTGAGTTATTACACCTTTGTATTTTTATATGTGAGATGTGAATGGTGTCTCTAACCCTGTGGTAACTTCACCCAGACCTCTGAGTGACTCCGACCCGCCCTGACTCGTGTTGTGGTGAGAAGAAAACCGTAACTTGAGCGTGCTGGTTTTTGTCGTGCAGGCCACCTGGATGCCCTGTTGAGAGGTCTGGTTCTGGGGAAGCTGGGGAAGGCAGGACACAAACCCACACTGGAGGAGGCCCGGCGGAGATTCAGGGACCACGTGGAGGGCAAACAGGTCCTGCCTGCAGACCTCCGAAGCCCGGTAAGAACAAGAAAACCCTGACCAGGATGATCCACCACTGATTTGTACATTTATTTCTTTAATGCATGTTCTCAAAAAACCCTCTATACTCAATAGGGGTGGAAAGAAAAATCAATTCACCCATGTATCTCATTTTTATTTTATTTTATTTTTTTTACATTTTTGAAATTGACTTTTAAGTATAAGTCAATATATCTGTTTCATCTGAGTCTCTGTGGAGGCTGAAGGAAGTTACCTCTTGTGGTAGTCTGAGTAATGTGACATCATATCCGTTGGGTATCCGTCGACCAAAACAAACCTCAGAAAGTATTAAAGGGTGGAGGGTGGGTGTGGATCCGACCTCCACCCTCCATGTTAAATCCAGCCTGGTAAACACTACACATCCAGTAAAGGAGGGAAACACTTTGGAAAAGCAGAGCTAGACATCACGGCTAAAGCTGCACGCTAACTCCGTCACGGACGGGAAACATCATCGTACGGCGGTAACGTGCGGTCCGGCCGGCCGTCGCTCTCGTCTCCGTGGTCCAACGGGCCGACGCTACGACTGTAGAGCGCCATATACTGACATTTATGTTAAATACATTCAAACGGCCCCGATGGAGCTGAAAATGGATGGATAAAGAGAACGGAGCTGACGGAGAGCTAGAGACCACCTTGGAGAAGTTACAGGATGGAGACACCTGAGACTACGTCTGCTTTTCAAAATAAGGTGTTAACAAAGGGAACGGGACCACAAAAACCATGGATGGATACCAGACTGATGGATTATATTCACGGAGCTGTATAAAACATTACATGTCCCTTATAAAATAAAAAGAAAATCCCACTAATCGGAGAGGGAAATGTTTTTTTTATTTTGGGGAAAAACTTTAGACCTGACCATGTCCTGATATATTGGAGGAATATAGGAATCTCTGATACATACATGTGAAAATCAGACAGGAAGTAGACACCTGGGACTACGGCCGCTTTTCAAAATAAGGTGTTAACAAAGGGAACTAGATCTACAAAATACATCTATGAAAATCAAATTGATTGGAGAAAAAAAAGAAAATACCATTAATTTGTGAGGGAAATGTCTTTATTCTTTGATTTTTGGGTTGCTAAATAAAAACTGTAGTCAATAATTCCTGACAATGATCCTGATATATTTGGCTTCAGGACATCTCTGACTACAGATCTGCTGAAAATCAGACATTTTACTGGATTCATTTAGAGATTTTACAAAGTAAAAGTCCCTTAGAGTTTCTACAGTTTCCTCCCTCGTGGCCTCTTGGTGATGGTCTTGAATCAGGTGGATCATCTCAGTCCTAGAACTTTGTCATTAGTAAAATAAATCTAACTATAATAAACATAATAACTATAATAAACTTGATCGATATCATACTTTTCTTAACAAGTCTACAAAACAGCAGATAAAAAGAAGAAGAAGAAGATCAACCTTTATTAGTCCCACAATGGGGAAATTCAATTTACACTCTGTACTCTGGGCGGCAATAGCTCAGTCTGTAGGGAGTTGGCTTGGGAACCGGAGGGTCACCGGTTCAAGTCCCGACATGGACCAAAAACTGAGTGTGAACTGGTAGCTGGAGAGGTGCCAGTTTACCTCTTGGGCACTGCCGAGGTGCCCCTGAGCAAGGCACCAAACCCCCAACTGCTCGGGGCGCTTGTCTGGAGCAGCCCCCTCACTCTGACATCTCTCCATTACTGCATGTGTGTGTGTGTTTGTGTGAATGTACCATGTATAAGTTAAACAGAGTGTAAATTGAATTTCCCCACTGTGGGACTAATAAAGGTTGATCTTCTTCTTCTTCTTCTTCTTAAACTCATACATGGTACATGCAGACCTGAAACACACATACATGCATTAATGGAGAGATGTCAGAGTGAGGGGGCTGCTCCTGACAAGCGCCCCGAGCAGTTGGGGGTTTGGTGCCTTGCTCAGGGGCACCTCGGCAGTGCCCAAGAGGTAAACTGGCACCTCTCCAGCTACCAGTTCACACTCAGTTTTTGGTCCATGTCGGGACTTGAACCGGTGACCCTCTGGTTCCCAAGCCAACTCCCTACAGACTGAGCTACTGCCGCCCACAGGTATTAAAAAGGCCAGGGGATAAAGTAAAGTTAAGAAATGTAAAGTGGTGGAGTGGGATGTTTAACAACCCAACAGCATATTCATTCTTCTGTTCACTCATTCATCCTGTCGAGGTCGCTGAGGGCTGACCATCACTCACAACAACAGAAGTCAGAAAAGGAGAAACACCAGCTAACACATATACTGACAGAGAAGACATAACACCAGTATAAAATAATAAAAAAACATTCAAACTTTCCATTTAGGGAAAATGTTTTCGATGATTCAGGATAAAATAAAATACAGTTCTGTAAAAAGCCGTATAATTTTCCAATTAGGATCGATAGTTAGATGAATTAAAATGATAAAAATGTCAAATGTAGAGGTTTAAGATCGAGGAGGCTGTGTATGTGGTATGCTAAAATCCAAAGCAGTTAATACAGTTCATATCAAATATTAATAAACCCTGTCCTATAAATATAGATAATTGTATATCTGAAACCTAAAATGGTTGTGGCTGAAACACTTTTTTATTCTTTGTGATCAGCTGCAGTGTTGAATATGCAGCGAAGTGCTGTGACAACATCAGTATACCAGGACACACATGTCTTTATTAGGGCTGTCAATCAGTTAAATACTTTAATGATTGACAGCCCATCTATTCCACTGCTCTGTTTATATAGTTATTATAATACTGGTTACACTGTCCTCCCAAAGTCCACATGGCTCCTCTGTTAAGAAAGAAAGATTTCCCCACAGTGGGGAAATTCAGTTTTACACTCTGTTGTTCACACAGTACATATACATGTCAATGGAGAGATGTCAGAGTGAGGGAGCTGCTCCTGACAAGCGCCCAGAGCAGTTGGGGGTGTCCTTGCTCAGGGGCACCTCGGCAGTCCCCAAGAGGTAAACTGGCACCTCTCCAGCAACCAGTTGGTCTTGGTCCATGGGGGACCTGAACCGGCGCCCCCCAGTTACAGTGTCTAATTAATAATTATTACATTTTGAGTGGACTGAAAACACAAGATAGCTTGAGTTGGACCAGATCCCACTAAGATCCTGCAGTATTAGTTCTGAAGTCAAACCACAGAGGATTTATTTGACTATTACACAGTGATCGTAGTGGAGCATCGTTGTGACTGTGTTTCTGTGTTTCAGGTGTATTTAACAGTGCTGAAGCATGGAGACAGTTCCACACTGGACACAATGCTCAAGGTAAGAGTCCCGACCCGGAGTCACAACCTGCTCTCTGGGTTGAAGGGAAGCGACATGAAACCAGACTTTTTTGGTAAATTAAAGTAGTTTTATTTACAAGGAGTTATTAAAGGAGGGTAGCAGAAGGAGTTAAAACGGATCAGTGTCTTTTCATTCATTGTGGACAGTAGGAGTACTGAGGCAGGACCGTTACAGCCCTAATTATCGTCACAAAAACAGATTTATTCTGTCATATTTATGTCTTCTGTCACTCGCTCTCATGTTCTCTTGTATATTTGTTCATCAACCTTTTCAGCTCCACAAACAAGCCGACATGCAGGAGGAGAAGAATCGCATTGAGCGAGTGCTGGGTGCCATCTCCGCCCCCGACCTCATCCAGAAAGTCCTCAGCTTCGCCCTCTCGGTACACGTGACCTCGTTCATTGCATGTTTCAGGGTTTTGTTCTTTGGCTGGCGGAGGGAAGGACCCAGCATGCGTCTCATCATGTTTACCACTTTCTGTTTTAATTTGATTGGACTTTGAGTCAGTTTATTGTTCAGAACTGTTCTGTGGTTTAATGATTACACTGTAAAAAATGATAAGGCACCAACTACAGCAGTACAGAACCTTTACAGACCATTAGGCTTTTCAAAGCAGTAACCTCAGCTGACCCCTCTCTGGGTCTTGTCCCCGACAGGAAGAGGTGCGTCCCCAGGACACGGTGTCAGTCATCGGAGGCGTGGCCGGAAGCAGTAAACAAGGACGGAAAGCTGCCTGGAAGTTTGTCAAGGACAACTGGGAGGAGCTTTACAACCGCTACCAGGGCGGCTTCCTCATATCACGGCTCATCAAGGTAAAAAAAGAAATACTCCTCAATGTAAGATTGACCCCCTGAGGGCCACAATAGAGCTGTTTTAATCTTCTTCAGGGGGTCTTTAGGGGGAGATAGCAGGTCAACAGTGGGTGTCTCATAGAAGTGCTGAACGTCATCTGAAAGCTGGAAACCTGGAGATTAATCTGAGAAGCAGCTCAGCACTGAGGACAAGTTGTTCTGGTCATTAATCAGAAATAAACATGAATTAATTGATTAATTAAACCATCACATATAGTACTTCTGTCATTATGTTCTAAACCATTATTCACTTTTACTATTTATTTTAATGAATTAATTCATGTGTAGTTCTGATTAATGACCAGAACAACTTGACCACAGTGCTGAGCTGCTTCTCAAATTAATCTTCAGGTTCCCCAAGACCCGCTGGACCCCCGTAAAGAGGACTAGAACGGGTCTGTCGTGGGTCTCAGAGGGTTTGTGTCAGTGATCAACTGGGAAAGATTAATTTTGATATCTGTTAGTTCACCTGTGGCCTTTTGGTCTGTTGATTTTGAACATCAGTGTTTTAAACTATAACTCTGTATGTTGTTGTTGATGATGTTATTATTGATGATGTCATTGTTAAAGTGGGTGGTGTTATTGGTGTTGATGTTATGCTGATGTTGTTGATGGTATTGATGTGATGTTGATGTTGTTGTTATTATTGATGTTGTTGAGTGTTTCTTCAGTTCATGTCTCCTGTTCACATGTCTTTGCAGCTCACAGTTGATGGATTTGCGATCGACAAAATGGCTGCTGAAGTGAAGGTGAGCGAGCTTCTCTTGTGTTCTGCAGGTTCATCAGTTGTTTTTGAAGGTGGTTTATTTTTGGAAGTTGATTATTAATTCACATCTTCAGTCATTCCTATGTTATTTTATTTTCTGGAGCAGACTGACTGATAGACACTGATTTTAAATCAGCTGTATTATGTTACAGAGAACCCAAACTTTGTTTTGCTGAACAGCATTAAGGTGCTGTTGACCACTAGGGGGCAGAGTGAGCTCACAGTGATACAGTCCTGATAAATCACCAAGGTCCATTGACATCCAGCTACAGGAACATCTCATCATAAATGAAATTAATATTACACTAATATTCCTGTTTATTGATTTGTTCAGTGAGTAGGTGTATAATAATTAGGATAACATACAGCTAGTGTGTCATTGTTGTGAAAGAAACTGGCGTCGCCCTGTCAGGGTTTCTCTCACAACTATGACTGACCTGCTGTACAATATGATAATAATAATATGTATATGTCCACATATATACTAACTGTCTGTGGTTGCAGATGCTCCACCGTGTCCCTTTAAAGTGTCCCCTGTGTGTTTGTGTCCCTGTAGAGTTTCTTTGACAGCCACCCGGCGCCGGCGGCTGAGCGTACGGTGCAGCAGTGCTGTGAGAACATCCTCCTCAACGCTGCCTGGCTGAAGCGTGATGCAGACGACATCTCTCAGTATCTACTGCAGCGCAAAGCGCCGCCCGTCTGAGCCGCCACCCCGCCGCCTCCTCCAGCCCCTCCCCCAGCGCGGACTTCCCAGCATCATAGCTGCCCCCCCACTACAGACCAGAGCATATTTACAGCAGGCTTCATTTCTTTAAAGAAACTCTATGAAACAAGAAGGCAACGCCAAGAATTTAACAACGTGTTGGAAACACACAGAGACTCTTTCTATGTTAACAGATTGATGTTAGTCAGACCAGGAATGTAGTTTGACCCCATTCTGCCCTCCAGTCACGGTATTAAAGCGACGCTCAGCCCTCCAAACCACCGCTAACTGCTAACCTGCTAACTGCTAACCGCTAACCTGCTAACTGCTAACCTGCTAACTGCTAACACACTCTGCTTCACCTGCCCCATATGCACACCTTCATCTCATCCATCTCTGCGTCGTAGCTCAGAAAACTGTGAATCTTCTTCCTGCTGCGTCCTCCCTCTTCCTCCTCCTCCTCCTCCTCCTCTTCCTCCTCATTTTGAATGCATGAAGTATGATTTTTCTGCATTTGCTGCTTTGTTTACTTCAGTTTGTTTTCTGTACAAACAAATTTAGATTTCTGTTTTGTTTATTTTTTTCTCCCCTCCTTCTCCTCACTTAGTTATTTATGCCTCCTCCTCCTCCTCCTCCTCCTCCTCTTCTTCTTGCTGCCTCCTCCTCCTCCCTTCTCCTTCTCGTTGTGATTGGGTGAAAGCAGAAGGCACTTGGGCAGAATGGGGTTAATAGAGAGCAGAGCCTTCCTGTGGCAGCCATGAAACTTTATTTCTGAAGAAATATGAACGGTGACGAACAGAGAGATAATTAAATTCTGTTTGAATAGCTCCATGAATCACACAGATGATGTTTGAACATTTAAAAGTCAAGAAAGTTCAGTAACACTTCATTTTTAGGTCCACAAATTTCATGGTAGTTAGGTGTTATCATTATCATTTTTGTGTGAAACCGCTCAGTAAACTACATCTCTCATCTTGGACAATATAGATCACCAACACTAGCTAGCTAAAGTAGCTATGTTCCAGTCACCACCACTAACTAGCTAACATAGCTATGTTCCACATCACCAACACTAGCTAGCTAATGTAGCTATGTTCCACATCACCAACACTAGCTAGCTAATGTAGCTATGTTCCACATCACCAACACTAGCTAGCTAATGTAGCTATGTTCCACATCACCAACACTAGCTAGCTAATGTAGCTATGTTCCACATCACCAACACTAGCTAGCTAATGTAGCTATGTTCCACATCACCAACACTAGCTAGCTAATGTAGCTATGTTCCACATCACTAACACTAGCTAGCTAATGTAGCTATGTTCCACATCACCAACACTAGCTAGCTAATGTAGCTATGTTCCACATCACCAACACTAGCTAGCTAATTTAGCTATGTTCCACATCACTAACACTAGCTAGCTAATTTAGCTATGTTCCACATCACCAACACTAGCGAGCTAATTTAGCTATGTTCCACATCACCAACACTAGCTAGCTAATTTAGCTATGTTCCACATCACCAACACTAGCTAGCTAATTTAGCTATGTTCCACATCACTAACACTAGCTAGCTAATGCAGCTATGTTCCACATCACCAACACTAGCTAGCTAATGTAGCTATGTTCCACATCACTAACACTAGCTAGCTAATGTAGCTATGTTCCACATCACCAACACTAGCTAGCTAATGTAGCTATGTTCCACATCACTAACACTAGCTAGCTAGCTAGCTAACTTAGCTATGTTCCATGTAGTCATGGATCAGTTCAAACAGGATCACATAAATATTCAGTCTCTCTCTGCTGACTATGGTTCATATTTTTTATCAAAATAAGGTCCCATGGTGGCGACAGGAAGAGGCGAGGCCTCACCTCTCTAACAGTAGTGTGTGAGTGTGTGTGTGCTTGTGTGTGTTGTAGTTTCCAACAGCACTGATTCTCCATTGCTAATAAACGGTTAGGACGAGGCGAGCAGCGCTAGCATGGTACTACATTGTAAACTGTGTAATGCAAGCATTTTTTGCAGACGATGTTCTCTAAATGAATTAAATGAAAGTTGGTGCCCCCCCCCCCCCAGCTCTGTTCATTCAGAGGTTGTATAGTTTGAATCATCAACAAGCCTATTTAAATAATAAACTCCTGTTTCTCTATCTGCCACCCTCACAACGACATGAAGATCCGGCTGTGTTTTATAAGACATCTGATGGATTTGTTGAAATGTTGAGATCATCTTCTATTCTGAGGAGAGGGAGAGTAAAACGATGCTACTCTCCTGGGCCTTTTTCATTCTGAAGTAGCATCAGGAAAACACCTCTCAATAAGGGTTGAGGGTCCGGCGACGGCCCGGTCTGGACTGTGTGGACGTGACTTGACTCTGCTGTAAACTTGGAGGCCTTAAATCGGTTCGACTGGTTTGCAGTAAATATTTAACACTGAAGTGGTGAAAACAGGTGATTTCCACATGATGTTAAATGTATCTAAGGTGACAGATTATGCAGACTTGTTGAACGAGTATATCTATATAGAATTTACAATTTGATGTGGTTTTTGAAAACATAGCGACCGAGTCATCCAACCTGTTGTCAAGACCCCCCCCCCCCCCCCCACGCACACTACCACCACCACCCGACATCTGTTGTTGTTTTTCTTTTTGTTTTCTTTCTTTTCTTTTTTGTTTAAAACTACAGTTGGTGTTCATTAAAGTGAAAAACAAGGATTATAAAAACAAAACGAAAATTTGTACAAGTTGATTTTAATGAGTGAGGTGTGAGTGCATGCCTGGAAACAGATTTGTAATTTATTTTGTATTATCTCACGCTGACGGGAGGAGATGATCTTATTGGATTACAAATGATGAAGCAGCACTGAAACTGATGATGTGTGTATATACAGTATATATATATAACAGCTGAATCACACCTAATGAGAATAAAACTGCAGATTGACGTAGATGATTACATTTACATGTCTACACATTTTGGTTTGAAAAAGTGTCTGTTGTTCAGGCGTTTGCGTCGATCGTGCAGAGATGTTCAATGTTTTCTTGTCTTCTTTTTCTAATGAATCAGAGTTTAGTTGAATATGTGGGATGTCTGAATCAGAATCTGGACAGCTTTGACTTCAGTGAATATGCAGTCCAATAAAGCAACACTTGATGATAGTCATCTGTCACTACCAGACGTTTCTCAGGTGTGTCACTGCTCTCTAGAGACGGGTACCAGTGGATTTCATATTGTGGTTCAGCTCAGAGACTCAGAGGTCGACTGTGCTGCAGTAAACAGCTGAGGAGGACTAGGCTGGACATGAATTGGGGATGTTGGGAGTGTTTTGGTTGGTACCTTCACCTAATCTTAACAGGGCTATGTGTCAGAATCTGTTTATTTCTAATAGTTTGGGAGCATTTTAGCCCATTTGTCTGATAGGAAAGTGTAGAGAGCTGTCAGAAAATGACATGCAGCAAATGGTTCCTGAACCAGAGTTGTGTTTATATCGACTGCAATGACCCAAATGTGCTTTTATTACCTTCTATAACACTTTTCAGTTGGTGTTGTGCTTACATGGTGCATACTGTTAAAGAAATGAGACCTGTGACTGACGTTACTGTCTGTCAGAGGCTCTAGTAGGTTTAAGGTCTCGGGTGAAGCTACAGACATCAAACTAGAAGACCTGACGAATCCATCGGTACCAGCCATGTTGGGAAGGAGGTTAAATAAGTTGGGCTACATTTCAGTGAGAAAGCACTGTCATGTCCATTTCCAAAGGGGTCCCTTGACCTCTGACTTCCAGATGTGTGAATGTAAATGGGTTCTCTGGGTCCCCACCAGTCTCCCCTTTACAGACATGCCCACTTACATAAGGCAGCATATTTGTCCAGTCCCATGTTGATAAGAAGATTAAATACTAGAGTAATATATACGATAAGGTTTATTTAGTGGATTGACAGCCGTAGTCCCACTACAGAAAACCTGCAAGTGACGATTTAAAGTGATCATGTAGTTGAGAGAAGAAAACCTGTAGACTGCTCAGGCATACCTAATAAACTGGTCACTTTATGTGGATGCACAGGTTAAAGAGCTTCTTTTTTGTATTTTTTTCCTCCTCAGATGATTTTGAATCCAAGTTCAACTTCCACCCTATTGAAGACCTTCCACCTCCAGAGGAGTACAGGCATGAAGAAGAAGACACCCTTTATTGATCCCCTGAGGGGAAATTCAATTTGTTCACTCTGTTGTTAATTTATACACAGTACACACAGACCTGAAATACATACATGCACAAACAGGACCTATGCATTAATGGAGAGATGTCAGAGTGAGGGGGCTGCTCCTGACAAGCGCCCCGAGCAGTTGGGGGTTTGGTGCCTTGCTCAGGGGCACCTCGGCGGTGCCCAAGAGGTAAACTGGCACCTCTCCAGCTACCAGTTCACATTCAGTTTTTGGTCCATGGCGGGACTTGAACCAGTGACCTTCCAATCCCCAAGCCAAGTCCTTGTGGACTGAGCTACTGCCACCCCCAAATATATATACAGGTGGAGTCTTAAATTAGATACAGCATACGTACATAGGGAATAAATTAATATCATGTAGATGGATATGAAGACCTAAAATGTTTGCATAATATTGATTAATAATTTCTGCTGGTTATTAGTTTTTTTCGTTATTAAATCAATAAGTAACTGTCAGATTAATGAAGTTTAATGTGGTCCTGGTGGGTGCAGTTACCATGTTCCGCCGGTTGGTGGTGGTGGCGCCAGTGAGCTGCTGTCGGCCGTGAGTGAGTCAGAGGAAGGAAGTGAAGAAGTGAACTTAGTTTTCCAGCAGGTTGCTGAGTGTGTTTGGACGAAGATGCTGGTGAGGAAATGACAGCTGAGTAAGTAGATGGGGCTGGTGTGCTAAATTGGTAATTAATACATGTTTATTAATATACCCCTCACTTAATTAATCACGTTTGAAGTGATTCGGCTGTCTCTCTTTTCTGGAAACTTGAGCGGATTTAGCTCAAACTGAACGAGCTAGTTAGCAACGTTCGCTGCGTGCTAGCTAAGTGAAAGTGTTAAGTAGCTAACCTAGTTAAGTTGACTAGGTAAGTATGTTCCCTTTAGCTCGGGGTAGTCTTATTGACACCAAACTCTGTGAGAGCTAACGGGTATATCGCCTGATATTTATGGATAGAAGCACGTATTGTGTATTTTTATTTCATGGTGTTAACGTTGGATGGTACAGGTTGGAGCTGGTGGCAGGTGTAGTGTTAGCAGGTTAGCATTAAACTCGGATAGCTTCAGCGTCAAGTTATCGACACTAATTTAGTTTAATACAACCCGGGACTGTTGTAACATAAAACTGACGCGTCTTAGGTTTGAGAGTCATGAAACTGAACATTACAGCGAATATGAGGTTTGTTTTACAGCCGTTGGACGGTGTTTTTCCTTCGTATCAAAGGTCAGTCTCTCCGGTAGAGAGCCGTTTATTTTTAGCCGTTTTATTCTGCTGAGGGTCAGTTGTTTCTGGAGCACACTGACAGTTAGCAGCTCGCTGTATTAATGCTTTACTGCAGAGCAGCACACCTGCACTATTCACAACATGTAGGACAGTAAAAGTACGAATACCACACTGTGGAAGTACTCCACTACAAGTAAAAGTCCAAAGAATGAAGTCCTGTATCAGCAGAATGTTCCTGAAATATCAGAAGTAGTACTCATGGTGCAGTAAACTGTTTCCTGTCAGTGTTTTACTGTTATATCTGGTGTTCTTATTATAGTTTAGTTATAATATAATATAGTTATTAATGCTGCGGCATTAATGTCTATCAGGGCTGCACCATTATGAGCAATTTTTTTTGATCAATGATACGATTATTCATGGATTTTAGGGACAGCATATTTTTTATTGCTGCACTTTATAAAACAATATAATAAATACATGATACTAATAATAATAATAATATAATAAATGACGAAAAAAATAATAAATAAAATAGAGTGCTGCTTTCACTTCCACGCTGCTACATTCCTGTTAATGTACAAATTAGGGCTGAACCATGTTGGATGGCAGCGATCCGTCCTGACGCCCCTCCAACATACACTCCTGATCAAAATCTTAAGACCAGTTAAAAAATTGCAAGAATTTGCATTTTGCACTGTTGTATCTTAAGAAGGTTCTAAGTAGAGTTTCAAAATGCAAAAAGAAGAAATGGGAACAAGAGACCAAATGTTTTGAGCAGGCAATTTATTGAAAAGAACAATTTAACTGAAATAGGCTGTTCATCAGCTGATCAAAAGTTTAAGACCACATCCTTTAAAAGCCCAAATCTGTGCAAAAATTTGGATTCCATGTCATTTTCTGTCAAGTAATCACACTGTCAAGACCTCTTGATGGGAAAAGCAAAAAAACTCACTGCCTTCGAACGTGGCAGGATTGTTGAGCTGCATAGACAAGGCCTCTCACAGCGTGCCATCGCTGCTGAGGTTGGACGCAGTAAGACAGTCATTTTGCATTTCTTAAAACATCCTGAGGTTTATGGAACAAAAAAATCAAGTGGAAGACTCAAAAAAATCTCACCGGCACTGAGCCGGAGGATCCGAACGGCCGTCCATCAAGACACGGGACGATCCTCATCCCAGATTAAGGCCATTACTGGTGCTGACTGCAGCCCAATAACCATCAGACGGCATCTGCAAAGGAACGGCTTCAAAAACAAAAAACCTCTTCAAAGGCCACGTCTCCTTCAACGCCACAAAATTGCCCGTTTGGCCTTTGCAAGGGAGCACCAAACATGGGACGTTCAAAGTTGGAAGAAAGTTTTATTCTCTGATGAGAAAAAATTGAACCTTGATGGTCCTGATGGCTTCCAACGCTACTGGCATGACAAGGAGATGCCACCTGAGATTTTTTCAACACGGCACAGCGGAGGGGGCGCCATCATGATCTGGGCTGCTTTTTCCTTCAATGGAACAATGGAGCTCCAGGTTGTGCAGGGCGTCAAACAGCAGCTGGCTACGTGGAGATGTTGCAGCGGGCATCCCTCATGACTGAGGGCCCTCGTCTGTGTGCTGATGACTGGGTTTTTCAGCAGGACGATGCTGCGATTCACAATGCCCGTCTGACAAAGGAGTTTTTTCAGGAGAATAACATCACTCTTTTGGATCATCCTGCATGTTCCCCTGATCTAAATCCAATTGAGAACATTTGGGGATGGATGGCAAGGGAAGTTTACAAAAATGGACATCAGTTCCAGACAGTGGATGCCCTTCGTGAAGCCATCTTCACCACTTGGAGCAACATTCCTACAAGCCTTTTGGAAACACTCGCATCAAGCATGCCAACACCAATTTTTGAAGTGATCAACAATAATGGTGGTGCTACTCATTACTGAGTCTGTTTTTGAGACTTTAATTTCTGTTTTAGGGTTTTTTTTGAGCTATGGTCTTAAACTTTTGATCAGCTGATGAACAGCCTATTTTAGTTAAATTGTTCTTTTCAATAAATTGCCTGCTCAAAACATTTAGTCTCTTGCTCTCATTTCTTCTTTTTGCATTTTGAAACTCTACTTAGAACCTTCTTAAGATACAACAGTGCAAAACGTAAATTCTTGCAATTTTTTAACTGGTCTTAAGATTTTGATCAGGAGTGTATTTCACAGAGGTGATGAGGTTTAGATGCTGCTGTGCTGAGCCTTTCTTTCTCCACTCATAACGTTGTATGTTCCTCCCAAACAACTCAGTTTTAGGTTCATCTCTGGTGCTGTGGAGCATCCAGCTGCTCTTTGGCAAACTTCAAACCTGCAGCAGTGTTTTTTGGACAGCAGTGTCACAGCATTCTTCTTTAATGTTTTAGTGATTGTAGATTTGTCAACTAAAATGTCAGCACTGGATCATTGTGTTATGTGTAAGACAACATCAGTCTTGACTTAAACACTGATTTCCTAACTTTGTTAAACAAAATGTGACCAATAAAGGCTTTTATTTAATGATTTATTATTGAAATAAGAAATCATACACCAGCAATTTGATAAAAATATCTTCAAAATTAACAGGAGTTACAGTTAAAGTATAAAACTTTTAATGCAGCAACAAATTGGTATGAACTGAAACAGGAATTAAAATTCCAGTCACGCTGCATGTTTACGATTATTCTCTGATTTAGGGCCAAAATATTTTATTGGAGATTCATATTTTACCAGAGCTCCAGATAAACTGTTCACAACTGTTCAACTTTTTCCACCATTCTGCTCTGAATATTATTAATATCAGATAATGGGAAATCATCTACCATCGTTTCTTTGGACCTCAGCATGTTTGAAAAGTCTCTAGTGAGACTGCTGATGATTATGTTTACTGATGTACATGCTTTTAGTTGACTGTACATACTATATACACTATACATATTATATACTATGCATGCTTAGTGCCTCGCTAGGATTTTACTGAGATCCCATCAGACCAGTACATCCTGTTTGATGGGAGTGAAAGTTCACTTCTGGTTTCACCTTCTCAGGTGTGAAAACTTCCTGTCTTTCTCTTTTTTATATCATTGTACATGTTAAATCAATATCTTTGGGTTTGAGCCTGTTGGTTGAAGAAAAACTGCAAATTTAGGGCGCCATCTTGGGGTGTAAGAAATATTCATTTTTCACTGTTATCAGATATTTTATATAGTAGAAGAAATAAAGGAGCATTTAGGGGATCTGATGGCAGAAATCTAATATCAGTAAGTATGTTTTCTTTAGTGTATAATCACCTGAACATACGAGTTGTGTTGTCATTACCTTAAAATGGGCCATTCATCAAAGATTGTATCATGATAAGAAGTGAGATCAGTTCAACGTCAGCATCACGCAGCAGATCCGCCTTTTTTATGCCAGTAAAACGTCCTGCTACTAAGAGACGTACAAAAGTAAAACTACATTATTTCTAATCTACAATCACACGCTAACAATTATAAAATATATATACATATATACACACACACACATTTATATATATATATATATATATATATATATATATATATATATATATATATATATATATATATATATATATATATATATATATATATATAATGTGTGAACAGATTAATCAGGTATGATGTTGAACTCATATTTAATGTACCAGAGGCAGCATTGGTTCCCTCTGAGCTTCCTAAAGCTTGAGGTCTGTGTGTCGTCCTGTTTCCAGGCTGTCTGGTGTCGTCCAGGCGGTGACTGACTGATCGATGCCTTCATCATGAAGCCGAGCTGCAGTGCCCTGGTGGTCGCCCTCCTGGTGGTCGCCCTCCTGCTGTCCCAGGCCAGAGGCTTCCTGAGCCCCTCAGAGGACGATAGCGTCCCTGAAGAGTGGATGCTGCTCCACGTGGTCCAGGGCCACATCGGGGCCGGAAACTACAGTTACCTGCGTCTCAACCACGATGGAAGAATCATCCTACACATGCAGAGCCTCAAGGGGGACGCGGACCTCTACGTGTCGGATAAAACCCTGCGGCCGAGCTTCGACACCTACAAGCTGCAGTCGGCCACCTGCGGTCAGGATGTGGTGGTGGTCCCGGGGGACTTCGCAAGGCCTGTGGGCATCGGCATTTATGGCCACCCGTCTCACAAGGAGAGCGAATTTGAAATGCGAGTGTTTTATGATCAGACGGTTCCCCAGGACCCGTTTGATAAGGGCTCATACACTTCAGAGGACGGACACAAGAAAAAGAAATCCCCCCAGGCAGCAGAGGAGGACTCTCAGGAAGAGGAGTCGATCTTTTGGACAATTCTAATTGGACTTTTGAAGATTATACTTGAGATTTTATTTTGAAAATAGCTTCCTTCATTGCTGCTGTGATCTTTAATTCTGTGAGGATGAGAAAATGTCACAAAACTCCAGTATTTTAACAGCTGTTTCCTTGTGATCAAATATATGTCTCTGATAAATCGGTATGTTAGGCTGACTGACAGTCTGTATGTTTGGTGAGAAGTAAACGAGGCGGTCGGATTCAGCAGGTTTTACTGTGGTGTCTTCTCATACAGCCACACAGAATGAAGCGTATGAAGGAGAAACACAGGTAGAGGTATAAATCATGGCCGAAATTTGGGCCTTTGTGATTTTCTATCGTGAACTGCAGTTCAACCAAAAGAATAAGAGGGGAATGTTTCTGGAGTCTTGAAGGATCAGTTTGGGTTTTTACCTGTACCTCATGCTGTAGAGAAGTTCAGTTTGTATTTCTACTGTTCCTCTTGTTCATGCTGGTGGTAAAGGGACCCCCTCCTGATGCTTCACATCAACCACATCTGGAGGCTGAGGTGTCAACACCTGTTTCATCATCATCATATCTTCCTCCTCTACAGCCTACGGTGGTCATTTAGTTCATTACAGTGAAGGTAAAGATGCTGAACATGCTCTCGTGATTCTCTCCACTTTTCATTATACATGTGGGTTTATGAAGACATTTCTACCAACCTGTTAACATCAGCAGCAACATTTCATTTGGTTTAAATCAGTCTGTTTAAATGTTTTGCCTGTTGGACGAGCTCCTGAGTTGAAACCATCACCTCCTGAATTTGGAGTTCAGTTCTGAGTAAACTTGCGACCACTGAGCAGAAATGTTCAACAGTGCCTTCAACAGATCAGTCCTGTGCAGTTCTGTTTCCACAGACGATGCATCAGGTTTCTAAATAAAGCGGTTTGTTTTCAGACTGTGAAACTGTGTGTGGTGGATCGTTGTGTCAGGACATTAGTGTCAGACGAATTTCCCTCCGGGGATTACTAAAGGTTCATCTTATCTATCTTATCTTATCTTAGAGGACAGACTCACTGAGCAGCAGGGTGATAGATAGATAGATAGATACAGGATCATATCACATTCAGCTGCATGATGACGGGAAATAACTCCAGAACTTTAGCAGTTATTCACAGACAAATCTAATATAACAAGGATTCATTCAGATTATGAATTATAGAGGTTATAGATTATAGATTTTGTGGTATGTTTCATCTGCAAAATGTTAGAAATCACACAAATAAGCATCACATTCAGGCTTGCAATTAACAGTTTTTAGCATTTTTGATTAATCTGTATTATCAGTTAGCTCTGTGTGTGGATCCTCAAGATGACATCGTCAAATATTTTCAGTTTACTGTCACAGAGGGAAGAAACCAGAAAATACTCATTTATGATAATTGTTGCAGCTCTAAATTTAGATAAAATGTAGCTAAATCAGATGAACTGAAGACTAAATTGACATCAGTTTATTGTGATTAATCCTGATTAATGTGAAGCATCTTGATAACACGTTAATTTAGGAAAATGGTATAAATCTAAATCTTCCCCCTGAAGAGACTCATTGTTCTTCAGCTCAGATATTTAGTTTAGAAACTAGAAAACAGTCACATCTCACAGTCAAGTCTGACTTTTCTTTAAATTATCATCTACACTGAACAAAAATATAAATGCAACACTTTTGTTTTTTCTCCCATTTTCATGTGCTGTAGTCAAAGATCTCAGACTTTATGTCCACTAAAGGCCTATTTCTCTCAAATATTGTCCACAGATTTGTCTAAATCTGTGTTAGTGAGCACTTCTCCTTAGCTGAAATAATCCATCCACCTCTCAGGTGGAAGATCAAGATGCTGATTGGACAGCAGGATTATTGCACAGGTGAGCCTTAGACTGTCACAATAAAAGTCACTAATTTCTAGACTTTTTTCTCTTAACATTGACTTTTTTTCTAGTAATATGACTATCTCTTAAAATTCTGACTTTATTCTAGTAATATTACTTTTTTAATCCCAAAATTGACTTATCAATAAATTATGACTTTATTCTCTAAATCTGTTTTTTCCACAGTGTAGCACTAATACTACAGAGTATTCTCTGTAGTAATTTTGACAATAATACTATAAACAAAGTACTTTAAATAGTTCATTTTCAGCTAACAGCTACTAAGTAATTTACTTTGTAGTGTTGCTACTTATAGTTAAAAGATGTGAGAACTGATTCCACCACTGAATCATTTATTTAAAGTGATTATTAAAATCAATAATAATCAATAAATCTATCAGACATTTGCAGAAGATGACGCTGCTTCATTAACAGTCCGGTCAGCTGACTGATCGATACACAGTTATATAAAGTGAACACAGTCTGAGTGGGAAACAGTCCCCTCTTCATCTTCATCATCTTCATCACAGTCCACCGTCAGCTGGTCGGTGAGCTGCTGTTTTATATGAGCTGAAGACAAACAGTCTGAGTGAGAGATGGTCCCCTCCTCTTCATCATCCTCTTCATCAGGTGAGTCTGGGGTTCAGCTCGATGCTGTTGATCCTCAGCACCGTCTGCGGCTGGATGATGATCTTCTTGCGCTGGAACCGGTGTCTCCTCCAGAACCTCATGTGGACTTTGGGCCAGGACTCGGTCTTCTCGATGACCGTTGCCTCGACCCGGACCAGCTCCTTCCCCAGGAGAGGCCTGCCCAGCAGGGTGAAGTCCTCCGCGCCGACCAGCAGCACCTTCTCCATGCGGATCCGGTCCCCGCACTCTGCCTCGATGCCGTTCTCGATCAGGATCAGGTCCTCGTCGGTGACCTTCCACTGGCGGCCGGCGAAGTGCACCACGGCGAACAGGCGACCGAAGTCCCGGCGGAGGATCAGCTGGTTCACCGTGCTCACTACCGCGGCGTGTCGGCTCCGCTCCTCCTCCTCCGAGACGGGGCTCTTGTGCTCCGGCCACGGCGGCCTAGACAGGGAGGTCTGGGGCAGCAGGGTCCCGCTCACGGAGCTCTGTGGTCTCACAGCAGCGGGGACCAGGAGACGGCGTCTGGGTACCAACCTGCAGCACGTCCTCCACAAACCCGCTCCTCTGCTCAGCGCCATCTTGACCGGAAACCATCTACTTCCCACTGCGCATGCGTGACTTCTTGGCACTTCTGCGCAGGCGTGACTTTACAGTCACCTGACTTTTTTCTCAATAGACTTTATTTTAAATGTGTGAACAATAAAGATCAATTAAAGCGATGCATAAATAAAAACAAACTAATTCAATTAAAAACATGCCAAAGTTTAATAGATAGATAAATACATAAATAATAGTAACTTAAGTTAAAAACATATCTACAGTATAAAAATAACAATAATAATAAAATAATATCAATAGTTTCCTCTTCACAATTGTAAAAAGCGCATCTATTGTTAACAGTATATTATATATTGTTAAATATCATCTTTAGTAGGGTAGTCCCTGTGTACAGTTTTAAACAGAAACCCCAAGATTCTAGTTGGAATTAGAGATTTATGAGGTGGTGGTGCACGGTGGTGTAGTGGTTAGCGCTGTCGCCTCACAGCAAGAGGGTCGCAGCGATTCCAGCTTGCGGCTCTTCTGTGTGGAGTTTGCATGTTCTCCCCGTGTAAGTGTGGGTTTTCTCCGGGTACTCCGGCTTCCTCCCACCATCCAAAGACATGCTGTTTAGGTTAACTGATGACTCTAAATTGCCCGTAGGTGTGGATATGAGCGTGAATGGTTGTCTATCTATATGTTGTCTGTCTCTAGGTGCCCTGCGATGGACTGGAGACCTGTCCAGGGTGAACCCTGCCTTCGCCCTTTGCCAGCTGGGATTGGCTCCAGCTCCCCCCGCGACCCCTACCGGGATAAGCGGTTGACGATGGATGGATGGATTTATGAGAAAATGGCAACATAACGTTCCATTGTTTTTATTTACAGTTTTAACCCTTTGAGTCAACTTTACTGTCTTTCAAAGGCTCTAACAGGTTCAGTTTAAAGCTACTGGGCGGCAGTAGCTCAGTCCGTAAGGACTTGAGTTAGGATGCAGAGGATGCCGGTTCAAGTCCCCCTAGACCAACTGGTTGCTGGAGAGGTGCCAGTTTACCTCTTGGTGCCTTGCTCAGGTGCCCCTGAGCAAGGCACCGAACCCCCAACTGCTCTGGGCGCTTGTCAGGAGCAGCCCCCTCACTCTGACATCTCTCCGTTGACATGTATATGTACTGTGTGAACAACAGAGTGTAAAACTGAATTTCCCCACTGTGGGACTAATAAAGGAATATCTTCTTCTTCTTCTACTGATATCACATGAAACTAGAAAACCTAAAGAATCCATCACTACCAACCAGGTCATGACGGAGATTAAATATCGCTCCAAAGTTCAGCTAAATGTTGGTGAGGAAAACTATCATGTCCATATTCAAAGGGGTCCCTTGACCTCTGACCTCCAGATGTGTGGATGTAAATGGGTTCTCTGGGTCCCCACCAGTCTCTCCTTTCCAGACATGCCCACTTTATGATAACCACAGTCACTATAAATGTGTTATTGTCTCTTATCTGAATATTTCTACATACTGGGTCCCTAAACAGTGTTGAATCCCATAAACTGGATCTCAGTGTAAAGCTGAGACTCTGGTGGATCCAATGAGTCCAACTGCATTCATGTGTGATGATATTAGTCCCCATAGGAGCCATTTCATTGATCACTGTATAAAATGACCTGTGGTGACCTCTAGGATAATCACAGCCTCATGAGACTTTACAGCCACAAACTAGAGACCTACTACTACTACTACTACTACTACTACTACTACATCCTGGTAACTAGAGACCTGGAGCATTCAGAGGATGAGGTCTTTCCTAGCTACTCTGACTATCAGGGGGTTTCTGAGACCTTTACACAACACTAGTGATCAACATCCAATCAATGAAAAATACAGAAATCTCCAAATGTCAAAAGCTGTTGATCCCAAATCCCAGCATGTCTTTTTCTCTGGTGTTCCTCAAGGTCTTGGTGTCTTAATGTGGTATTTTGGAGGATTATTGATCATTTTTATCAGTTTTCCAGTGGTAAAGAAATGGTTTAATTTAGCACCAAATCTGTGAAATAAATGGTATCAACACAAAAATTACTGCATCAACTTGTGAGACATAATGGGCATGAGGATGGACATCTTATACTTCTACCGTTATGTTATAAACCCTTATACAATTTTACTATTAATTTTAATAAATTAATTCATGTTTATTTCTGATTTATGACTGGAGCAACTTTACCTCAGAGCTAAGCTGCATCTCAAATTAATCTTCAGGTTCCAGCTTTCAGATGATGTTCACCACTAATATGAGACATCTACTGCTGACCTGCTATCTCCCCCTAAAGACCCCCCAGACCTCCTAAAGACCCCTGGCCCCCCTAAAGACCCTTCGGACCTACTAAAAAGACTTTAACTGGTCTGAGTGGGTCTCAAAGGGTTAAACCCTGTCAATAAGTGGGTTCAGGTCAGTGGAAATAGTCTTATCAGACTCATCTTGTTGCTGCATCAAATCAACAATCGTGAACAGCTGTTTACATATTGCTATTAATTGAAACGTTATATAACGTATATATTAAGTATTCAGTACCTATAAAAACACAGTGTCGTATTTACATTACGACCTTGGATTCTGGAAAGTGAAAATTACCACAACACTTAAATGCAGCGCAGATCTGCCTCCATTTTGTATCGGTCGGTCCGTTTCCGGGTTTCCGAGAAGGGACCGATAAAACGGTGTCAGCGGAGAGTATGGCTCCGCTCGCAGCCGGTCAGGAGTGCGGGTAAAGTTTTCCGTAGCTACCGGGAAGCCGTTAAAAGTGATTCTTCAACGCGTCGTTTTCTCAGAGAAGTCTTGTCGACGGACCCAACAGGCAGCCGGACCGCGCTGACACTGACAGCTGGGAAGTAAACAGCTCGATGCTAACTGCTAACCGCGGCCAGCTCCGCTGTAGACCCGCCAGTAGCCGAGCTGCTGCTAACGTTAGCTGGCTAACTTGAGACTGCTTTTAGGTGGCGTTAAGTTACATCACCCGGACTTGCCAGCACCCTCCCATCCTAAAGTTTTTGTCAAACTGCACCGACGAAGGATTCACCACACCGGCACTTTTCCATTCATGCTGTTTTGGAGGACGATATTATCAAACGTACTCTTCGAGCCAGGGTGAGTACAGCTATCTTTACTCTGCCGAAGTTTCAGCTAGTGCCAGGTATGTCGGTGTGTTCACCTGGGAGCGGCTGAGCAACCCGCCCAGGCCTGATGGGTCCTGTTCTACTGGGCTGTGTGCAGCGGAGGAACAAGTACACACATACAAGTACAAATATTACAGTCAGACCTGGACCGAAGTACATGTATGCAAGTCCTGTCAGCAAACTGTACTTAAAGTTTGATTAAGTAAAAGTAGTCATACCACACTGGGAAAATACTTCACTACAAGTACAAGTCCTACATTCAAACCTGGACTGAAGCAAAGTATGCAACTATTGTCAGTAAAATGTTCTTTAAGTTTGAGAAAGTAAAAGTACTAATACCACAATGAGAAAATACTCCAGTACAAGTACAAGTCCTACATTCAAAACTTCAGTAAAAGTATGCAAGTATTGTTAGTAAAATGTACGTTAAATTTGGAAAGTAACAGTACTAATACCACACTGGGAAAATACTCCACAAGTACAAGTCCTACATTCGAAACTGGAATGGTATTGAATTATAGTATTTGTACATTTGGACAAGACTTTTAAATTTCACAACAACTATAGATAATACAGAATAAATGAATAGATAACTAAAATAATAATACAGTAGATTCATAAATGTTCAGATTTTTCATTGCATGAGATTCTGCATAGACAGTACGAAGATAATATAAAAATAAATTATACAAAAGATAAAATGTGAGGAAAGATGAATAAAAACTAAATAAAACCCAGGGTTTGTTGATTAATTGGAATAAATTTGTCATGTCTAAACAATATAAACGTTTTTGTTTTTTTTAGTTGTTTTTTAATTTTTTTCGTATGTTTCAGGATTAGTGTTACTGCTGCATTAATGTGTATGTTGCATTTAACCCCTTTACATCCTGCTGGGTAGTTTAATCTACAGCAGTGCATCATGGTCTATAAGATCATTTAACCCCTTTATATCCTGCTGGGTAGTTTAATCTACAGCAGTGCATCATGGTCTATAAGATCATTTAACCCCTTTATATCCTGCTGGGTAGTTTAATCTACAGCAGTGCATCATGGTCTATAAGATCATTTAACCCCTTTACATCCTGCTGGGTAGTTTAATCTACAGCAGTGCATCATGGTCTATACGATCATTTAACCCCTTTACATCCTGCTGGGTAGTTTAATCTACAGCAGTGCATCATGGTCTATAAGATCATTTAACCCCTTTACATCCTGCTGGGTAGTTTAATCTACAGCAGTGCATCATGGTCTATAAGATCATTTAACCCCTTTATATCCTGCTGGGTAGTTTAATCTACAGCAGTGCATCATGGTCTATAAGATCATTTAACCCCTTTATATCCTGCTGGGTAGTTTAATCTACAGCAGTGCATCATGGTCTATAAGATCATTTAACCCCTTTATATCCTGCTGGGTAGTTTAATCTACAGCAGTGCATCATGGTCTATAAGATCATTTAACCCCTTTATATCCTGCTGGGTAGTTTAATCTACAGCAGTGCATCATGGTCTATAAGATTATCATGTTTGTAGCATCAAAACTCAGGTTTTCATGGTGTGAAAAACAGCAAATTTTCAGCTTGGTGATGATGCGTCTTCCAGCTGATCCAAGAGGATTTTAAAGAGTTAATTAATCTTTAGGAGGATGAGGAGGAGGATTAACTCTTCATCCTTCAGTCTATCTCAAACATTCAACATCAACACATCTGGAGATACCTGTTTTCACCTGGACAGGAAGGGTATAAAGTAACTAAAGCTTTCAGATGACTGTAATGGAGTATAAAGTACATTATTTACCTCTGAGGAGTAGTGGAGTAAAAAGTACTCTATTTCTATAGTATTTACCTGATGTAGTAGAGGTTTAAAGTAGCATAAAATGGAAATACTCAAGTACAGTACAACTACAGATCTGTACTTAACAACATATCACTTGGTTTGTCTTTTCAAGCAGGAAACTCCTGAATTTGTTAAACAACACTGATTTATAGGTTAATAACTGAATAATTAAATGCATGATTTTAAATGAGTTAGCTTCAGAGAGTATGTCCTGTGTCCTGGAAGTAGATGAGCACATAAAGCAGTCTGTGATGGCAATCTGTGGCTGTCAGTGGCCTAAAAACCCTAGAAACACACACTGATCCAGAGGCCCTTTAGCTCAGAGTATTTCCTTCACCACAAATCATCTAACTTCCTCATAAAGCCCCGCCCCCTCCCTGGTTGTGTTTCCCTGTGTGGTGTCACACTGTTGATGTGGGGAAACCCATAGACATGTATCCAGTCCCCTCTAAAACTACTGGAACACTGAGGCCAACTCCTTTATTTCTGCTGAACACTGAAAACATTTGGGTTTGACATCAACAGATGAATCTGAGACCAGAGATCAGGATTTCAGCTTCTGTTTCAGGTATTTACATCTAGATCTGTTACACAACTTAAAAGATAGCACCGTTTGTTTGAACCCATTTTTCTAGTGAGCTTAATTATTGGATCATGTGACTGAGGTGTTTTTTGTTGCCCAGGTGTGTCCTGTTACATTGATTATTCAAACAATAAATAGAGCTGAACGTCTGCTGTAAGTTTCAGCTTTGGGTTTTGCCAGTGCAGACTGCATTTCTAGTTTTAAAAAAAGTCCAGCGACCAGGATCAACAGTTCTGGGACAAAGTTTTCTGGACCGATGAGACAAAGATGAACCTTTACCAAAGTGATGGAGAAAGAAAGGATCAGCAGCTCATCTGTGAAACCTGGTGGAGGTAATGTCCTGGTTGGGCTGGATGGCTTCTTCTGGGACGGATCATTGATCTTCATTGATGATGAATCACATGATGGCAGCAGCTACATGAACTTAGAGGTCTACAGAAACATTTAGTCTGACAATTTAAAGAAAGATGAACCTAACTGATCAGGAGATCCTTCATCATGCAGCAAGACAACAAGGAAGAGGAAACAAACAACTACTGAAAGAGGCTGTGGTGAAAGACTGGAAAAGCACCACAGAAGAAGAATTTAAAAGTTTGGTGGGTTGCAGGCTTGATGCCGTTATTACAACTAAATATGAAGTATTATTCACTTTAATCTATCTTCAGTCCATCTGTTCCTGTACTTTGGATCATCTTTGGTTAAATGGGTATCATTTAAAACTGTTCAGTACCTGTTGCAGTCACATACAATCTTCAATGAGAACAATACCTCAATATTTTATGAGCATTAGCACACCAATGTGTTTCAGTTCTGACATTTAAAACCATAAGAAACATTTAAAAATATGGTTTATAATTTACAAAATGCTGTTTCTTAGTTGTCACAGACACATTTTGCCGATACCCTTTTCCAAAGCTGACCTCTCATTGTGATAGTTTTAGGGCTGTCAGTTGATTAAAATAATTAACTGAAATTAAGCGCAGTCAATTGCACATTTCTTATCTGTTCTAAATGAACATTAAAGGGAGATTAGTCAAGTATTTATTCCTCTCATCGGTATGCGAGTGAACAAATCTGCTGCTGTATGCAGATGTGTATATATGTGGTTATTATTTTGAATCAATGAACAACACAGAACAATGACGGATATTGTCCAGAAACCCTCACAGGCTCTGACTTGAGCATAAAAAATATGTTGAAATTAGGAGCCTGCTAAAACCTCTGAAGGGTCAAATTGTGTTGAAAAATGCGTTGAAGAAACTAGTGGCATTAAAATAAATTTGTGTTAATGTGTTGTTATAGTGTTCACGTTGACAGCCCTAGATCGTTTAAAGTGAAGTCTATCATAGTAAATCTCTTCACATTTGTTTTGCTTTTCACCAATAAAATAATTGCTGCATGTCAATAATTCTGTATATGGGGAATGTTTAATGTTAGCTTAAAATTTCTATTGTATTTATCTCTGTACAAGTTACCTCCGTGTTTCTGAATGGTTGGCGCTGAAGCAGATTAATTGTCTATTTGCACACATTTACTTAGCAGCAATAATTTTGATAATCAATTAATCACTTAAGTCATATTTAAGGTTCACTGGTTCCAGCTTCTCAGATTTGAAATTGGTCAGACAACAACAAGCTCTGTGAACATGTGATGTTTACCACTTTAGATTGGTCTCATTATTTTACGTGACCGTTAAATAAGTGTTAACATACCTGCTGTAAAATGTCAGAAAAATGTGGATCAGTGTTTCCTAAAGTCCAGGACAACGTCCTCAAACGTCAATATTCAGTTTACTTTTATAGAGGAGGAAATAAACCAGATGATATTCACATTTAAGAAGCTGGAATCAAAGAATTTAGAATATTTGGTTGAGAAATTACTCAAGCCGATAAATCGTTTATCAGAATAGCTGGTGATTAATATGATAATTGACAACTAATAGATTAATTGTTGTTACTCTAGTTGAAAACATGGACCTTTATCAAGCTGTCTTTGGCACCATTATAGTCTCTCTGAAGTAATTAATTTATTAGTACATGAATTTATGTAAAGATTTTACTGTGAAGTCAGTAAAGGACAGAAGACGAGCTGAGGACAAACTGAACTAAAGTCTACTGTATCCAGAAACTTTTATTTTTATCTCTAGACAATAATTCTTATCGTCTGTTTATGTTTTTGCTGAACGTTTGTGTCAGCAGGAGACTTGTTTTTTGTTTGGCATCAGCTGTAATTCAGAATAAAAGAGAAATGTCGGCCACTATTTTTAATATCCATTAGGATAATCTATCAAGTCTGGAGGATGATGTTGTAACGGAGAACCCATCAGATGTTTCCTGAGTCCAAACTGATGTCCAACTTTTTAATGTTTCAAATCAAAAACTAATGTCAGTTAAACAAATTCTTTGTGCAACTAAAGATGTTTTATTTTTGTTGTTTACTTCATAAATGACTTAAAAGTTTGACTGTCAAAGTTATTTTTGACTGCCGGATTTTTCGCACCATAAGACGCACCTGATTACAAGTATCATACTATCAATGAACGTGTCTATTTTCATACATAAGGCGCTCTCGTCCCGTGATAGTGGAGTAACTCGCCCGGCGTTGCCTCCCTGTCTTGGTGAATTTGTGTTCGTCTTCTGTCATCCAGCGCTCCCACACAGCTCGCAGTTTTCAGTTTAACTTTGAACGACTTGTTGACACCAATATCTAGCGGTTGGAGTTCTTTAGTCAATCCACCTTGACTGGCGAGCTTGCTCGGTGAGATTCCTTTGGTTTCCCTCAGTGAAAACCTGCCCTGACGCTCCACCGGGCTGCCTGAGGAATGGAGCAGCAGCGAAGGGTGGGGTGAGGAGCCAACAATGGGCCCAAACAGCTAACTGGTTTGGGGAGATCCGGTGACCTCGATCATTGTGTTGACAGAGAGAGAGAGTCAGCAACAGGTTGTCTTAGATTTAAGTCTGTGATCTGTTAGAAGTGACTTTTATACCAGTGACAAGGACAAAAACAACTTCATCATGTAATTCTAGGTCAGACCTTTTGTTTTTTGTTTGTTAATTAAGAAAACAATCATACATTAACCCCTGAGACCCACAATCCTGACTGACTTTACTGTTTTTCAGAAGCTCCAGTAGGTTCAGTTCTAGGCCGAGAGCTGAACTACATTTTAGAGAGGAAAAATGGCCATTTCCAAAGGGGTCCCTTGACCTCTGACCTCCAGATATGTGAATGAAAATGGGTTCTATGGGTACCCACCAGACTCCCTTTTGAGGGACCCCTTTGAAAATGAACATGACAGTTTTTCCTCAGCAACATTTAGTGGAAGTTTGGAGCCTTATTAAACCTCCTTCACTACCAGCTAGTCTGACCTGGTTGGTACTGATGGATCCATCAGGTTCTCTGGTTTCAGATGAGACCAGTATGTAGTAGTAGTAGTAGTAGTAGTAGTAGTAGTAGTAGTAGTAGCAGTCTGACCTGGTTGGTACTGATGGATCTATCAGGTTCTCTAGTTTCAGATGAGACCAGTATGTAGCAGTAGTTGTTGTAGTCTGACCTGGTTGGTACTGATGGATCCGTCAGGTTCTCTAGTTTCTGATGAGACCAGGATCTTCACTTCACTAATAGCTCCAAGATTTGGTTCCTGCTCCAAGGGGGGCTAAACGCTTCAGGGTTTGAGTCCTGAATTCACATCAACCCAAACAAAAGGAGGGTAAAGTTCAGCTGGACTAAACCAGGCAGGTGTGAACGCGCCTGTTGACTTTAAACGAATTTGCGTTAACACGTGAACTTCAGCAGCCCTACTTCTGACCTTCCTCTCAAGACGTGCCTCAGCTTTTCGTGTTGTTAGTTCATTAAAGTTTAAATGGTGTCCAAGAAAGCATCTCTTCATGTTTGAGTACATTTCGTCTCAGAGAGGCCCTACAGTCAGAGACGCTGATCAGATCACATGTGTGTTGTCTTGCAGGAGTCAGTGCACGTTGTCCCAGCTGAGACGGTGAAGACACCAGTCCTGACCCCTGACCCCACACAGAGAGGTGCCAGCAGAGGGACAGGATGCCTATTCCTCCTCCTCCCCCTCCTCCCCCAGGACCTCCGCCTCCCCCCACCTTCAGTCAGGTCAGTGTTCAGCTTCAACTCACTCTGCACACCACACTCCCTTGTTGTTGTCCAGTTTACTTAATAATCTACACTGTATAATTAGTTGAGAACAAAATGATGTAACAGCAATCAGTTGAAATCAGAACCATCAACCCACTGAGTGCTGGATTCAGGATCACACCGAGGATCGAAGTAAAACAGTGAAATCACAGCTGATCCAACTAGTGTGAACTTCATCACATCAACTCATAATGTCACTCAGTAGTGTGTTTGGTCCCCACCTGCCTGTATGAACTCACAACAACGTCTGGGATGGTTTCTTGAGGGATCTCCTCCCAGACCTGGATCAGGGCTTCATTGAGCTCCTGGACAGTCTGTGGCGGTACTTTGACCGACAGATAATGTCCCGTAGGTGCTCAGCTGGATATAGGTCAGGGGAACGTGAGGACCTGTCAATGGGATCAATGCCTTCGTCACCCAGGAACTGCCTAGACACTCTGGACACGAGGAACCCAGGACCCACTGCACCTGGTGGAACCCAGGAGCCATTGCACCAGGAGGAGCCCAGATGGAACCCAGGACCCACTGCACCAGCAGGAGCCCAGGTGGAACACAGGACCCACTTCCCCCTGGAGGAACCCAGGAGGGGCCCAGGGCCCACTGCACCAGGAGGAACCCAGGAGGGGCCCAGGGCCCGCTGCACCAGGTGGAACCCAGGAGGGGCCCAGGGCCCGCTGCACCAGGTGGAACCCAGGAGGGGCCCAGGGCCCGCTGCACCAGGAGGAACCCAGGAGGGGCCCAGGGCCCACTGCACCAGCATAAGGTCTGACATTCCCTCTGAGGATTTGATCATGGTACCTAACAGCAGTCAGGGTACCGTTGGCTATGACATGGAGGTCTGTGAGACCCTCCAAGGATATGTCTCCCCAGACCATTACTGACCCACCACGAAACTGGTCCTGCAGGGTGAAGTTACAGGCAGCGTAACGTTCACCACGGCGTCTCCAGACTCTTTCACGCCTGTCACATGTGCTCAGTATGAACCTGCTCTCATCTGTGAAGACGGGACTGGGGACTTAAGACTGGACGGGGAACCGGTGCCAGTTTTCTCTGATGAATGCTGATGGAGCTGCAGGGTGCTGGGCTGTGAGCACAGGTCCCACTAGAGGACGTCGGGCCCTCATGGAGTCTGTTTCTGACAGTCTGGAGTTCTGACAGTCTGGTCAGAAACATGCACACCAGTAGCCTGCTGGAGGTGATGTTGTAGGGCTCTGGCAGTGCTCCTCCTGGTCCTCCTCACACTAAGGAACAGATACCGGTCCTGTCCAGCCCTCCTGGTGTAACGGCCGGTCTCCTGGTGTCTCCTCCAGGCTCTTGAGACTGTGCTGGGAGACACAGCAAACCTTCTAGTGACCTCACGTATGGATGATCCATCCTGGAGGATCTGGACTACCTGTATCAACCTGATCAGGCTGCAGGAACCACCTCATACTACAAGTAGTGACAAGAACTCTATCAGAACCAGAACTAGAGAAGAATCGGTCAGGAAGGATCAGGAGAGCCACCACGTGTAAAACCATCCCCTTTTTGTCGGTTGTCTCACTGTTGTCTCTCTATTACACCTGTCGCCACTTTCATTTGTTCCACAGCAGCTGAAAGTGATTCACCATCACTTGTTCTTCCTGAATGGACAGATCAATATCCCTGAAGATCAACTGACTTGGTGTTAAACTGGGATCATTAAGGGTCCCCTTCAGTTCTCTGAGCAGTGTAGTTGTATATTCCTCTTATTTTATTTGATTTATTCCTATACTCTGTCGAGTTTTACTTGTTATGTCTTTGTGCTGATGTAACACCTGACTTTCCTGTCTGGGGATCCATAAAGACTTGTCTTATCTTAGCTTATCTTATCTTAAATGTACACTTTATTATGTACACCTGATGTGCACTGCACTCAAGTCTACTTCCTGTTCTTACCTGTCTCATTAGACTTGTACATGTACTATATACTGCATCCCAGTTTACCACAATACTATCATTTATTCTATTTTTCATGTTTTATTCCTATATTTTAACTTCTGTGCTATTTTATGTCAACTGTTTTACTGTAGTTGTGCATATGACAGTAAAAGATGTTGAACATGAAGAACTTGAACTGAATCCTGCATTCAGTAGGACTGAAACGTAAAAGTCCCAGTAGTCGAGTCAGTGCTTTTTGTTCCTCTTCAGTTTATAAATCAATGTATGGAGAAAGTTAAAGGTGAGCAGCTTCCTGTCTTGATCGTAATTATGATCGTAAATTAGTTTTGACCAAATTGATCAATGGAGTGTTCACACACTATAAAAGCACTTCAGCGGGCCTACAGTGGGACAGTAGTAAGGCTGGAACCAAGTCTGAAATGACCTGGACCAGTAATCACTCTCAGCCCAGTCAGGTTTTCTTCTGTATGGAGGACAGAACCTACCACAATTAAAATGTCATTCAATGTCGAAAAAATATTAAAATTAATATAGACATTAATTAATTGATAAAATATCATAGATTGATATTTCTGTTGTAAGGGGTTCATTTATTTATTTGTCTTTGTATTAATTCCCTTATTTATTTTCTCCTCTGTTTAATTTTTCTTTTATTTATGTATTATTTATCGTTTTATTATTTTTGTAATTAATTTTTGTATATTTTTTATTTCAATATTTGTTTAATTCAGTCACATTTATTTTTGCATTTGTTTTTCTATTTATGCATTTATTTTAAATGTATTTATTTCTGCATGATTTTTCCTTCACATTTCATTCTTTATTTATTTCTCTAAACTTATTTATTTTTGTATAGATTTCTTTTTAATTTCTTAATGCATTTCTGCCTCAACAAATTCAAAATTAAATAAATAAGTTACTCTATTGATATTCATTTCTTTTTTATTTTTAATATTCATTTTTAGATATATTTTTCTATTTTATTTTTCATTCTTTTACTTTTTTATTTTTGTATTTATGCATTTATTGTTTTTATATTTATGTATTTATTTATTTATTTATGCATGCATTCATTTATCCCTCATTTATTTCCCCAGACTTCTTTATTTCTGTAGTCTTTTCTATACGCATTTCTACATCTCTCCATTGACGCATGTATATGTACTGTGTGAACAACAGAGTGTAAAACTGAATTTCCCCACTGTGGGACTAATAAAGGAATATCTTCTTCTTCTTCTTAAAATGAGGGGGGCTTTATGTCGCCATATGTCATCATGGGGTCATTAACCCTCGACAGTAGTTTGATTTGTTTATCCCGGGGGAAACCTTAAACACTTCCTTTAAGAGATCTCTTGTGTAGTTACCTATTCTAGGAAAACAAAGGAAACAGTAGGACACTTGAATTCTGGGCTGAAGATTATTTTCTCCTGTTTGTGTTATTGAATGCAAAAGAAGGTTAATTTTAACAAAATATGCAGTTTCAGGGTCTGCAGTCATAACCTCTGAAGTTACTGAGTCATGTGACGTTTGTTTACAAGCTGTGGTTCTCTTTAAAGTAAACCCAAACAAAGCAAACGCCCCAGTGGGGTTCAGACCAGAGGAGCTGGAGGTGTGACTACATATCTGAACTTCCTCCACAGGCCAACACCACTCCTCCCAAGCTGAGCTCATCTGAGACTAAAGGCAGAGGAGCGCTGCTGTCGGACATCTGCAAAGGCACCAAGCTGAAGAAGGTCGCTGTGGTCAACGACCGGAGCGGTCCCATCCTAGAGAGTGAGCCGCTGCAACACACACACACACACACACACACACACACACACACACACAGTGAGCTTATATTATAAAATCTACATACTCAGAAATGTGACTACAGACATGTCGCAGCAGTTAGCTGATGTGTTTTGCGATCATGAAATATGTGAAGTTTTGAAGTTCATTCTTGACTTGTCTCAAGGTCTATTAACTTGCTTTTATCCATTAAATAGAAACTGAGCTATTTCGACTCTAAATTACCATTTTTATACCACAGCGACATCGTAGTCGGGGTCTATAGCACTCCGTCTGTCCATCCGTTAAACTGTGCATAGTGCAGATGTTGTCAGTGTGTATTTGGTGTGTATGTGGTCTACTGGGAGCAGTGCTGGTTGTGGAGTCTGACCAGTGATAGCACCTCCTTCACACACTTTGGGTGGAGCAGCCTGTCGCTGAAGGAGCTCTCCAGTGCTGCGGTGGTGTCCTGCATGGGGTGGGAGTCCTTCCTCATCATGGATGACAGCTTAGCCATCCTCCTCTCTCCCACCACCTCCACTGGGTCCAGGGGGCATCCCATTCAAATACTTATTTGGAGGTTGATTACCATGGCAACGGTTGAGTTTATAGTGCAATATAGCATCAAGAAGCTGACAGCAAGGATAACAGTATGCAGGTATTTACGTATAGATTTATATAGGCCCAGGATAGACCCAGATCTGGCTTCGCCTCGCTGCTCCGTTGGTCCCCGCTAGGAGTCAACACCGACGCCTCGCTGCTGGGGGATCAGGCCCGTATTACTGGGATCGCTGGGGGGAAGGGAGGCACAGGAGAACCAGAACAAGTACTGAGAGGGACACACTGTCAGACCCTGCCGCAGTAAAATGAGAGGTTTTCTAAAGGGACTCTGGTGCTCGGAAACACTACCGCTTTGGTCCACAGGGACTGCCAAAACGAGCACACAATGAAAGTTCATGTGCATGTTCAAATAATGAACTGCGGAGCAGTCTGTTTCTCTCCCTTTGTTTTCTCTACCTGTATCTCTATCTTTCTGTCTATTGTCTTTTCATATGTAACTTGCCTCTAACTCTCTCGTCTGTCTGCTCTGTATAGTCACAGTGTTTACGGCCTGGAATGCACAAACTTGATTGGCTGTGTAGGATCACGCGGGACGGCTGAACTTGCATGCCGTTGGTTTGTGCGTTTCCTCATCCGCTGAACCACTACTGTAAAGATGAGAAAAGCTGCACCGGTTAAAATAGAAGCACCCCGTCTTTTATATAGGTTTTAAATCATAACCTTCTGTTCTGGCTGTAGGTCCGGGTCCGTATGGGACGGCTTCTGGGTCCGGACTTGGACCGTGGTCCGCCTGTTGGTGACCAATGATCTAGACAATGTAATGTGTTCTTGAAGACCCCAGTGTACTGTGACTTGCATAGAAATGTTGCCTCTGAACAGACGCAACATATCTGAATGTAAGAGGAGGGTTGACTGAGGTTCTGCTGGGCCTGCTCAACTGTTATTGGAGCACAGAGCGAAAAACAGTCAATTATAGAAATACTGTGGCTCTTCTCTGCACACTTACACTACCATGATGTTGAATAACGCGTATTAACTCCAAATATTTGAATATTAAAATGTGTTGTTAGTTCTGCTTTCATATTTGCTTGTGCTGACGTGGGTCTCACCTTTTCACCAGAGGCAGGCGGCGGCAGCAGCAGCAGCAGTGGCGGAGGAGGAGGAGGAGGAGGTTTTGGAGGCGGAGGGCCAATGGGAATGGGAGGCCTTTTCCAAGGAGGTGTGCCAAAATTACGTCCAGTTGGAGGTAAAAACTTTATCTTTGCTTTTATTTCTAATGTGATCATGAATATGTGCATGTTTATTCTGTAAGTGTCCTTATCGTTTGTGTAAATAAATAAACCAGAGCCTTGACCTGAAGTCAAAGTCCAGCTCTGAAGGGACTTTGTTAATCTATCAGCCATCATATCAGTGATAATTTGACAGTAGTTTATTCTTAGTTTATGTGCTCGTACACACAGTAGATGAACTCGGAACGGAGATGAACGCTATCTACTTTTCTACTGAGCTTTTAGTTTTATTTCTGTTCCTCCACCGTCATTATGTGGTCATAGAAATAAACAGTTCACGCAATATGTTAAAGACCTCAAGCCTTGAGAGTCCACAGTGTTTGAATCAGCCGAGTCCTGGACCTGAACGTGGTTATTTGCAGCCGTTTTCCTCTTATCTCTGATGGAGCCCATTTATTTGAAGTCGGAGCTGAAGCAGTGAGGAACCGGGGATGTGAATTATGAATGAACTTGCTTTTTTTTAGAGATATCAAATATTAACTGTTAGACAGAGTGACAGTGACCTTTGACCTCCGTACTACAGTTGGGAGGACGATGTAAACTATTGAGTATTGATTCTGTTGATTTAAAAAGATGTAATAATTAGTCTGGGTATATTAATAGGTATATAACTATTTAAAGTCTGTGCTATTTATATTGAGATATTAATAACTTCAATAATAAAGGTTTATTAGTCCACTGTGGTCTCTGTTCCAGAGCAAGCATCAGGACTATTTTATGGCAATATTAAGTTTTATATGATTTTTGCAGTTAAATTCAGACGCACTTTGATTTGTCAGGTATTTAATTTGTTGTTTTAACCTAAAACAAAGACATTCCTGTTTTATTAAAACATCTTCAACCTCTTATCCGGGGTCGGGTCGTGGGACCAACAGCTCCAACAGGGGACCCCAAACTCCCCTTTCCTGGGCCACATTAACCAGCTCTGACTGGGGGAACCCGAGGCTTTCCCAGGCCACTGTGGAGATATAATCTCTCCACCTAGTTCTGGGTCTTCCCCGGGACCTCCTCCTAGCTGGTCGTACTTGGAACACCTCCCTAGGGAGGCTCCTTACCAGTTGCCTGAACCACCTCAACCGGCTCCTCTCAACCCAAAGGAGCAGCAGCTCTACTCCGAGTCCTTCACGGACGGCTCAGCTTCTCACCTTATCTCTGAGGGAGACGCCCTCCTGAGAAAACCCATTTTGGCTGCTTGTACCCGATCTATTTCTTTTGGTCATGACCAGAGGTGAGAGTCGGATCGAAGACTGGCCGGTGGATCGAGAGCTTCTTCCGGCTCAGCTCTCTCTTTGTCACAACAGTGCGGTAAAGCGACTGCAGCACCGCCCCCGCTGTGGGTTAAACACTCATTCCCTACGCGGAGTAGAAAATCCATCGGTTTCCTGCTTTTCTTAAAAGAAAAGTACTACAAATATGTACTGATACTTCAGTGTAACATTTTGTTGTTTCAGCTCTCATAAACATCTCCATCAGTTTATTAATCGATTTAGTGGATCATCAGAAAATTAATCAGCAATTATTGATTGATAATTGATAGTTGATTAAGTCGTCATAATAAAGGTATCGTTGATCTTTGATTTTTCAAACAAAAAACGATTTTAGATGTTGGTCAGAAATATCTGTTGTTGGCCAAAACAAGATATTTTAAGACGTCACCTTCATTTTTCTTATATTTTTTAGGCCGAACAATTCATTGGTTAATCAAGAAAATGATCAGCAGATGAATTAATATTCGTTAGTTAGTTGCAGCCTGAAAAAGATTTCCTCCGAGGGATTTCCAGTACGTTGTTTTTATCTTGTACATTGTTGTTGTTGCTGTGAAGTCCAACCCACCACCTCTCTGTCCTCCACCCAGATGGTTCAGCTGGCGGTTCGGTGGGCAGATCCGCCCTGCGGCCCCCAGGGTCCCGGCCCGCGGCCCCTCGCCCCCCTGCAGGCCGCTCCCCCTCGCCATCTCCGGCCAACAAGCCCTCTCCGCCAGAGAGCCAGCGCTCCCAACGCCCCTCGCTCCCTGACATCTCCCGCTCCTCCAGCAGCAGCTCCTCCAGCGGGATGAAGCACAGCACCTCCGCCCCTCCTCCTCCACCACCCTTCAACAGAGGAGGCCGCAGCAATGCTCCGCCTACTCCCAATCAGAAAGCACATGCTCCACCTGCCTCATCCTCTGCTCACAGCAGAGAGAAGCCCCTCCCACCGACGCCCAACAGAGGCCACACCCCTCCCAGCTCTGTGAAGCCGCTTCCATCTTCCAGCAGACCGCCAACAAGTGGCTCCTCAGCTCCTCCACCTCCTCCGCCGTACAGACCGCACACATCAGGCGGCGTCTCCAACGGGCCGTCCCAGATAGACGGCGGCGGGGCTCCGGAGCTACCACAGAGGCACAACTCCCTGCACAAAAAACAAGCTTCAGGAGGCGGCAGCCTAGGACGCAGCCACGCTCCTCCTCCTCCTCCCTCATCGTCTCCATCCGCCCAGCAGGCCGGCAGACCGCCACCACCTGCCAGAGAGCCACCTGGACGCAGAGCAGGTATGACCACCTGCACTGTAAACATACACAACAGGTCAGAGGTCACGACACGTACTGGAGGTTTTATATGTGCTTTAAAAGATAAGTCGCAAAACACAATTCAGTTTTCTGGGTTCATTATGTATTTTTGGCAAAATGCAGAGAATATAATATTAGATATTCACACATTTACAGTAGGACTAGGTATCAATACTGCTGTTATATATGTGCAGAAAGTACGTGGTAACTGGCCGTCAGCTGTAGTCTTTGTGGTGTGTTCAAACGCTACTAATCGGCCAAAACAACTTGAGATGATGAAACAGTCAACTGTCATCGTTTGAGTGACCCAGAGCTCCAGCTAATGACTATTTATATTAGCAGTTTTAACATGAAGATGATCAGTTATTTTGTGTATTCTCTCTCCTTTCATTTCCTGTCATCTCTCTATGGTTGACTCACTAAAGCTGGTCATCCACTGTATAATTTAAGAAATGCTGTGAACTTCCTACTCGTACTCTACGAGTAGATCGTTTGAGATATAAAGCAAAAGCTCGCGATTTATGTGATCACACTGTACGGTCCGATCGTCAACCACGACCTGAGTGACTACACTGTACGGTCTGATCCTCAACCACGACCTGAGTGATCACACTGTACGGTCCGATCCTCAACCACGACCTGAGTGATCACACTGTACGGTCCGATCCTCAACCACGACCTGAGTGATCACACTGTACGGTCCGACCCTCAACCACGACCTGAGTGATCACACTGTACGGTCCGATCCTCAACCACGACCTGAGTGATCACACTTGTATTAAATAGAAAAATAACGTCCTGTCGGCTCCTGCAGGGCGTTTTGGCTGTTGACAGTTCAATAAAGATTAGTTTGAAAGGTCCAAGGCAAGTAAAGTTAGTTTGCTAGCAGAGGTCTGTACGGGTCACGGTGCTAACAAGACAAAAATATGCAGCCTTCATTATCTGAACCATCCTCCTCTCTGTGGCAAGGAAGACGTCGACAGTATGACTTGTGTATTTTGCAGAGAGAATTGGAAGTAAGCTAGCTACGTTTCACTACCTAAATCTATTGTAGCCCACATTGGTTTCTTGATGGCTACGCTTTGATGACTGTGAAAAGAGGAGGAAAAAGGCGCTGACGTTGGGGAATCTGCTCGTGGTTCTGCTTCTACTGTGTGAGTGTGTGGACAGATGACCAACACATCTGACTGAGAAACAGCGGGTCAGGAGGATTTCATCAGTCCTCCGTCCCCCCTGTACGCTGCATGGCAACGGACGCCTGACGAAGTTGAAATTTTAACCGAAAATGAGCTGTGCAGCTCAAAATTTGCACCAGAATCAGGCTGAAATGTACAAGGTTAAAAACGGCACAAAACCGTGACCGACCGTGGTTTGACCGATCATTTCAGCACTGAAAATGTCTCTCATGTATCTCCACGTTGAGGATACCTGTGTTCCAGCGATGCAGACAACATCTCAGCTGGAGGAATGTTCATTCAGAGGCCAAAGCAAGCTTTGACTCGTTATATCGGAACCTCTGTTGTGCAACGCAGCCTTACAGCAGCAAACTATGCTGAAACGTTTCCTCCACAAAGATCACACCTACTGTCTGGAAGTAGAGCAGAGGGCAGCGACCTGATTTGTTTGGCTCTACGTAATGTATAAACCCCCCCTTCTGAAGCCAGGCGTCTGCATAGATACTTCAGACTGTAGTTTCATGTTTCCTGTTATAGCTACAGCTGCTTCTCTGGAGATCACAGTGATTCAACATGTGGAGTGGATGGTTTGATTGGGTAGATGCTGTGTGGATAATGAACCACATTAGATTCCTCCCTGCAGTTAGAGTGTAAACCCGCCGGTGGCTATATGTGTGTTGATACTGAAGGTAATACTTGAGAACTGAAGACAAAACATTTTATAGATATAATCCTTTTATATCCTACCGAAAGAGTCTCAGGTGGTAATTGTGCTTCCTCCCCAAAGCAGATCACAGCTCACTGGAAAATATATATTCATAATTTGGATTTGGAGTGAACACACAAAACAGGAAGGCACTTGTTAGCTGGAGCTCTGTGTTGTGATTGGACGGCAGCGGAGCTATTCGCCACGAGGCCTCCTGGTTTCTCTGCATTCCTGAAGCCCTGTGGAATATTCCAGCATTTCTCTTCACTTTCACTCTCTGCTGCTTCTCCATGTCTTACATCAAGACATCCTCTGTTTTCTGTCATTGTTCCTCATCAGGCCGTTCTTTTATTTTCTGACATTTAAAAGTATTAAAATGACACCAGTTACTGGTTCATCCCAGGGCTGTCAGCCAACTACAATATTCCATTACAATATTTACAATGTTCACGATTGTCCGTAGTCAATTGTGATTAATCCTAAATTAATCAGACAATTAACCACATTTATGTGTTCAAAATGTACCTTAAAGAGATATTTGTCAAGTATTTAATATATCTGTGACTCTAGATTCCTGGATCTAGAAGTGCTCTTGAATGCGCCATGAAAGGGAGTTTTAAAAATGGCCCCTGCTTCACTAACTGTAACAAACAATATATGCTGTATATCCCACTAAATATTCACTATGAATTAAATGTCTGCAGCAAGTTTTAACAGTCTACTCAGCTTCACATTGTTCTGTCTGGAAGGCTAAAACTGGATGGTATGCTTTGGAAAGTGGTCAGTAATTATCTTCAGTCTACACAATTAGATAATAATGTGAGCTAACACATGCACGTGTAGGGCTGCAACTCATTTCCACAACTGATTAATCTGTGTACTTAGTTTTTTTTGTATTAATCAATTAATTAGGCCTTTGAAATATTATTAAACATTAAAAAATATAGCCATCAGAAGTTATTGTTCAGGTGGATCCATCAGGTCTAATTTCAGATGAGACCAGTATGTAGTAGTACTAGTAGTACTAGTAGTAGTAGTAGTCTGACTCTGTGTGTGTGTGTGTGTGTGTGTGTGTGTGTGTGTGTGTGTGTGTGTGTGTGTGTGTGTGTGTGTGTGTGTGTGTGTGTGTGTGTGTGTGTGTGTGTGTGTTGTCCACACAGCTCCCCAGGTGCCCCCCTCCGGGTCTCGTAACGGCGGTCGGGACGCCCCTCCTCCCCCGCCGCCATACCGCATCCACAGCTCTGCTGCCTCAGAGTCACACAGCCGAGTCGGCAAACCACCTCCGCCTCCCTCCTCTTCCTCCTCCATGTCATCATCCTCCTCCTCCTCCTCTCGGACCCCGGCTGGACCCCCTCCACCACCCCCGCCCATCCGGAACGGCCACTCCTCTATCTCGTCCTCCTCCAAGTCCATCATAGGTGAGTCGGGTGTCTTCATTCCTCCTCCTCCTCGTCCATGATTCTTCTGATCTCTGATCTGCTAAGATGAAGGCATTTACCTGCTTTGACTGAACAAGCAGAGCTCCTCTGGGTGGAGTTACTTCTGCAGCAGGTTAGGAGCATATATTACTAATTAGTGTGATCTGTAGTACTTTTATTGTCCAGGTTTATATTCAATAGTAGCACACATTTTTAATTGAATTTTCAGAAAACTGTGAAAGAAACATGTATTCAGTATTTTCCATCCACCACTGTGAATCTTAGTTGATTTTTCACAGAATAAGCTGTTAAAGTCCAAGTGATAGCTGTACAAATACAAACATCACCAAAATAAGTGGATATATGATAATGGATATACTGTACGGGCTGAAATAATGGATCTATTGGCTGTAATCCATCACTGTTATTATCGTCTGATCCACCCATGGGCTGGTGGATGGATTAACGAACAAATTAGTCACCCAAAAAAGTCATCCAATTTAAGTCCAAATGTTTTCTCTATCAATTTTGTCACCTATTTGTTGTCCTGTTTCGAATATACTGGTGATGCACCGATCCCACTTTTTCCAAGAGCGATACCTTGGCTTTAGTTATCGTCTGATAAGGAGTACAGATCTGATACCAGATACCTTATCTGAAACTAGAGAACCTGATGGATCCATCGGTACCAAACAGGTCAGACTAGCTGGTTGTGAAGGAGGTTAAATGAGGCTCCAGACTTGACCTCTGACCTCCAGATGTGTGAATGTAAATGGGTTCTCTGGGTCCCCACCAGTCTCCCCTTTACAGACATGCCCACTTACATAAAGCAGCATATTTGTCCAGTCCCATGTTGATAAGAAGATTAAATACTAGACTAATATATACGATAAGGTTTATTTAGTGGATTGACAGCCGTAGTCCCACTACAGAAAACCTGCAAGTGACGATTTAAAATGATCATATAGTTGAGTGAAGAAAACCTGTAGACTGCTCAGGCATACCTAATAAACTGGTCACTTTATGTGGATGCACAGGTTAAAGAGCTTCTTTTTTGTATTTTTTCCTCCTCAGATGATTTTGAATCCAAGTTCAACTTCCACCCTATTGAAGACCTTCCACCTCCAGAGGAGTACAGGCATTTCAACAAGGTCTACCCCAGCAAAAACAACAAGGGTACGACGACAGAACACACTGCATTGGTCTAAACTTTAAATACTCTGATCTTCCCCTGGTCTCTACTGAGAGCGTTGTTGTCAGGCGAGTTTGGTTTATTTGACCAGTAACAAAAGATGTGATAACAACACGAGAACATGTTGCTCCTCGAGGTGCAGCAGTTTAGTTTCATGTGACAAAGAGAGCTGATGTAGCTGTGTGTGCTTACAGTTCTATTATCTGTATGGTACCAGTTAACCCTCTGAGATCCACATCGCAGACCGACTTTACTGTCAGAGGCTCTAGTAGCTTCAGTGTTAAAGCCAGACTGAAGATGCAAACATCATCTGAGACTAGAGAACCTGATGGATCCATCGGTACCAACCAGGTCAGGACTTGGGATGGACATCAGCTACTTCTATCATCATGTTGTGAACCCTGATATATTTTTACTGTTTATTTTATTTAATTCATTCATGTTTGTTTCTGATTAATGACCAGAACAACTTGACCTCAGAGCTGAGCTGCATCTCAGATTAATCTGCAGGTTTTCAGCCTTCAGATGATGTTCGCCACTAATATGAGACATCTACTGTTGACCTGCTACCTCTCCCTAAAGACCCCCTGGACCTCCTTAAGACCCAACTGGACCCCTTTAAAAAGATTAAAACTGGTCTATTGTGGGTCTCAGAGGGTTAACATCTTTACTAAACCCTCCTGTAATAATTTCCACCGTGGGTGTTATGAAGTGGGAGAGCTGACCTATAGTGACCCCCCCCCTTGTCTCTCCTTGTGTCCTCAGCCATGATGAGAGGAGCTCCTCCAGCGCCGCCGGTGGGGAGGTGAACGGACCTCAGCTCAGGACTTTGACTCTCAGTCAGCCGACTCCATGAGAGAGAGGGAGGGAGAGAGAGGAGAGAGAGAGAGAGAGAGAGAGAGAGAGAGAGAGAGAGAGAGAGAGAGAGAGAGAGACTCAAATCACACAACACACACTACAGCACACACTAACACTAAAACCACCAGCTGGAAGTGAAACCGTAGGACACTACAGCAGGTCTGACACGACTCACCGCTCAGAGAACAAACCACCCACTGAGACCAGGTCCAGGTCTGACTGGACGGAGAGGCTTCTGTTCCACATAAACATATCAGGACCAAATTCTTCCACATCTGTGCATTCCGTCATGTTTTTAATGCAGAATCATAACAGTGGTGATTTTCATAATTCTGTTTAATTTTTTTATTATTTTGGTGTCAGCATTAATTTGTGGGGGGGAAAATTCCCACAAACCTGGTAATGCCATAAATGTGGGGGCTTATTGAGGGTTATTTTTATGTCTTTGGGGTCTATATTTTGTCTTTATTAGCCATTCCAGCAGTGCCAGGTGAATCAGCTCTGTGTCAGCGTGCCAAAAGCAGACAGAGTCAGTTAAACTGTGCAGGACAGTTTCCATAGAGGTTTATTATTATTAATATTATTATTATTATTATTACTGACATGAAATGAAATGCATTACTGGACAGCTCACCAACTGACAGAAGCCCTGTCTGCTTGTTTATTTGTACATTTGGAGAGGGACTACTTCCTGTTCTGGTTTTGATGGTACCCCCCTTCCACCACCACCACTTTGCTTTATTTGGGGCTGTTTATATTTCCATCTTCAGGCCATGTTGAACAGCAGCTTAAAGGAACAGTTTGTGTGTTTGTCAGTGGCGTTGTATGAGGTACCAATCCATAGTCAGTGTGTTACTACAGCAGGAACAGACCGGAGCACCAGACCCCTAAAATATCATGTTAAAGTAAACACTATATTTAGGATGTTTTCACCGTTGTACCTGTAGTAATAAGTAATTTTACCTCAGAGAACCCAGGACTTAGTGGTCTACCGCTGCATCCATCGGTTAGTTAGTGTTATTGTGTAACTTGGGTGAATCTGAACCAACTAAAGTCACGCAATGACACAAGCTAACCAATTGATCGAAGCAGAGAGACTAGCAGCCATCGTGTTCTGTGAGGTAACGGTACTGTTTTTGTCAATGGAGACTGGTTGGCGAGAGCATCGATGGCAGATCAGTTCCCTGTTTGAAACGGTCAGTATAGCTGTGTCGCAGCGAGGAAAACGAGCAGAAATGTTGTAAATATAGCTAATAGCATAGCAATAAATAGAGCAGTGAGCAGGGCCCCAGTTAGAGCAGAGTGATGTGCTGCTGTGGACGGAGACAGCAGAAAAACAAATTTTACACTAAAGAGATCAATATCAGTTTAAGTGTACGCTATATTTGGAATATGGTCTCTGGTTTACCTCACTGTCAGACTGTTTCCACCAGAGAACTGATCCGTTATCGATGCTCTCGCTAACCAGACTCCATTGATAAAAAACAGTAATTTTACCTCGTAGAACTCAGTGGTTGCTGGTCTACCGCTGCTTCGTTCCATTGGTTAGTTTGTGTTATTGTGACTTTGGTTAGTTCAGATTCACCAGAGTCACACAGATGGATATAACGGCTTCAACTCCTGTCCAGAAATGTGGTGCTCCTGTTTGTCTCTACTGTAGGTAACACTGACTGTGGATAAGTGCCTCATACAACCCCTCCTCCAATCACACAAACTGTCCCTTTAACTGCTCAACCGAGACACTGTGCATGACACTACACTGTATTTATAACAGAGGTCTTCACGTCAATGTGACAAAAACATAGAGAAGCTAAGAGGGTTCATCCCTGATGTGTTTGACAAACTGTGTCTACATCCATCGTTCTGTGGACACTCAGCCGAGGCCAACGCTAAATCACTATTTTTCTACTGGACCAAGTATGTGTATGATGTAGCTGCAGAGCTCTGGGGGTGTTTAAATAAGGGATCATTTATCAGCTCTCTGTCTGGGGAAGTCGGGCGAAAAGCTCAGCTCTGTTCTGAATCCATCATTTTACTTTGCTGCTGGTGGCCTCGTTTATCAGAAGGCAGTACTGTATGTTGATTCATTGCTATGCAAGGAGCCGTTAGCACAGATCGTAGCCGGTAGCAGCTAACCAAAAAAACAAAAACAAAAAAAGGAACACTTAAGTGCCAGAGAACCGTTTCAGCACACTTTCCATTTCTTTAAGCTTGACTTTAAAACACTAATTTTATCTTATTGAAGATGAACATAAAGAAATGACACAGCGCCCCCTGCTGGTCATCACCTTACACAACTCTGTTGTCACTCCCATCGGTACCGGTTCTTGTTTTTAGGGTGGACAGATGACAACAAGGTAAATAAGAAACAAGTTTATTTGAAAATGCAATAAATATTGTATATTTGCATTAAGGAATGTGGTAATCATAGTTGTTGATCTATTATTGTGTTGTAAAAAGTCTGTAATATAGCAGAGAGAAATGATTACAGTGACGTCCCGGTGGGGGGGGCTCGGGTCCGACTCTGGATGTCCGGCCGGAGAGGTTCAGCCAGCGGGCCAGCAGTTTATGAGGTCCCGTTTCTGTTAATCCATTTGGTGGGTGCTGATAGTGAGGGTGGGTGTGACCCCCCGCCGTGGTCATTTCATGTTAATCAACCATGTTTTTATCATTTGAAATAATTTCAAATAAATATGGGGAAAAGGGTTTGTTTTCTTTTCTGTCTGTTTGTATTTTTGTTTTACTGTCTTCACAGCAGAGACGATAATATCCAAGTTAAAGAAGGACACGTGTCAGATACTTAGAATAAGCCTCTATTAGTGAGTGTGCAAGTCACAATCTTTTATTTTTGTAATGAAATAATTGGTAGTAAATGTGCAAAGTTCAACATCTGCAAGATTATTTTTATATGCTGTGTATATACACTCCTGATCAAAATCTTAAGACCAGTTAAAAAATTGCAAGAATTTACGTTTTGCACTGTTGTATCTTAAGAAGGTTCTAAGTAGAGTTTCAAAATGCAAAAAGAAGAAATGAGAGCAAGAGACCAAATGTTTTGAGCAGGCGATTTATTGAAAAGAACAATTTAACTGAAATAGGCTGTTCATCAGCTGATCAAAAGTTTAAGACCACATCCTTTAAAAGCCCAAATCTGTGCAAAAATTTGGATTCCATGTCATTTTCTGTCAAGTAATCACACTGTCAAGACCTCTTGATGGGAAAAGCAAAAAAACTCACTGCCTTGGAACGTGGCAGGATTGTTGAGCTGCATAGACAAGGCCTCTCACAGCGTGCCATCGCTGCTGAGGTTGAACGCAGTAAGACAGTCATTTTGCATTTCTTAAAACATCCTGAGGTTTATGGAACAAAAAAATCAAGTTATATATATATATATATATATATATATATATATATATATATATATATATATATATATATATATATATATATATATATATATATATATTCTCAGGTATTCATTGTGGCCTCACCACACAGCTTAGTGTTTTGAACTACACTTAAACAATAATGTGATATTACTGTTGAATTGTTGGATATTAGATGCTATGAGTCAAAGCTAATGTAGCACACCTCGCTAGCTGACTTATTGTTATTATTATTTTTTCCTTACTATAACAGTCAGAACACTGGTAGATATCATTGAGGGCCCGTAAGCGAGCACCTGGTGGCGGGGCTTTCCATGGAGCCTCGGGATCTCAGGACCTCGGGATCCCCCAGTCAGAGCTGGTTAATGTGGCCCAGGAAAGGGAAGTTCCGGGTCCCCTGCTGGAGCTGTTGTCCCTGCGATCCCACCCAGATAAGAGGCTGAAGATGAGTGAGTGATCAACTTCACTGCACTTATGGATTTCAAATAAATGATAAAACAAGCAGAAATCATATTCTTGGTCTTTATTTATTGATCTATTTGCGTATGGCAGGAAACCGTAGCACCCAGATAAAACCCATGCATGCACAGAGAGAACATGTGAACTCTACACAGAGCCAGGACCAGTCCCGGTCCTTTGTCTGTGCGGCTACAGCGCTAATCGCTGTGCCACCGTGCAGCCCTCAGACCATCTGTGAGGAAGTAGGACACGTTGTGTTGTGGACTTTGGAGTGACAGAAAATACCAGCAAACAGCTCAGTCCCCCTCCCACTGCATGGTAGACGGCCCCGGATCTCCTGGTGAACCCTCACGGTGCACCACACTTCTACCCAGCAGTTTCCTTCACCTGGCAGGAGGACGTACGGTGAACCCTCACGGTGCACCACTCCTCCCCCCAGCACCCACCCACCCTGTGGCTACACCAGTACAGGTGCTCCACCTACTGTAGCCATTGGCTGATATTTTTATGCCTGCAGATTCCACAACCCAACGTTAAATGAAGCCTATTTACTCACAGATAACCATTTGTTTGTTGTTTGTTGGAATAAACAAATCGTCTGCTCCTAAACGGTCCCATGGACCCTGAAGTCGTACAAACAAGTGTAGGTGGGCTCTCCCCAGTTACTCTGGACTTGCAGCTTCACATGTCTGAAGACGCCTTTCTCCTGATCCTGAGAGACAGAGAAATGAACACAGTTAGTTGAGCAAATACTGAGAGGAAGGGAAATAAGGGATATAACGAGGACCTACGAGGAGGACAGATGAACTGTAACTCCTATGATATGTTAGCTGGTGGGTGTAATTTAAAAAATGCATGTGTTTCACAGCATGATGTAATACTCACAGGCAGTTTGAAAGTCTGCAACGCCTCGCCGTCCTGATCATAAACAAAGGTCCCAAGTAGGGTACCCTCATCCTCTAAAGAGTTCATGCCCTGCAAGAGAGAAAGACAGAGATCCAGTTGAAAACCTTGTTGTTCTCATGTCTGTGACAGAGAAATACACAAGACGTCTGCAGAGGAAGGACTTTAAATCAGTGACTTACATAGACAGAAAACGCCTTCGGGGCGCTCTGGATGCTGCCGGTTGGCGTTGAGTCCTTTGTGACGTGACCTAGTGTGACGTGGCTGATGGTGACTGCTTGGGACAGAGTGATGAATAAATGTCCACGCTCACCAGCAAATTGCCAGCAGTGTCTGAGCAGCCTCTTTCCCTGAAGAAAGGAAGAGCATAAAGATGACATGTGGTGAAACACAACAGGCAGTAAAACAATCCAAACTATAATATCATATTATTATACAGCATAGCCATGTGTTGTAGTATGTGTTGTGTATGTAGTTCCTAGTTCCTACCTGAAGAGCAATGTTTGGGTGTTTGAATGTGTCCTTGATGCGGAAAGGGACTGGAAACCCTAAAAAGTAAATGGCTTCTTTCGCACGGTAGGTTTCTGAGGACAGCTCAGTTATAACACGGGCCCCTGCACACAAAAACACAGAGAAAATGAGAAGACTGTGAAAAGGAAAAAGCACATGTGTGACTTACAATCTGACAGATGAAAATGATGAGGGTGGTTTAATGTCTCACCGTTCGACTCCAGAGCGAAGTTGGTCATAGTGTCGCCCAGTGGTGGTTTGTGGAGCTCCTGTAATCTCAGCAGCTCGTCCTGCAGGACTCTCATCTGCTGCTGCAGATCCTTGTACCTGTTCAAGGCCTCGTCCTGCAGGACTCTCATCTGCTGCTGCAGATCCTTGTTCCTGTTCAAGTCCTGGAAGTGACAGGAGATTCATTTTAATGGTGCATGTTGACCTCACTGTGTTTCACATGACACTGAGAACATTGTGTTTATAGGAGCACATTAAAAACCAAAAGAAGCAAAAGAGAAAACCAAGTTGCTTTTAAGAGTCTGACCATATCGGGCTCGGCCGGTGGGACAGGTGAGTCCAGAGGTCCTCTGCTGAACCACGCAAGGGCAGCTGATGGATGGAGACAAACAGGTCAGGGATGTTTTACTCAAAAGACAGACTACAGCATAAAACACACAAGCTGATGAGCAAGATATGACTATTAGTAGAAAAGAGATCACTTACCAAGACACACAGACAGCAGAGACAACAGCAGCAACATCATGAGGATCATGTTCCTTCTGCTGCTGCTGCTGCTGGTGTTGCTGTTGCTGGTGTTGCTGTTGCTGGTGTTGCTGCTGCTGGTGTTGCTGCTGGTGGTGGTCAAAGGTTCCTCAGGCACAAACCTGAGGACTCTGTATCTCTGTGTATTTGTCTCCCTCCTGAACCTCACATGTCTTGGCACTGGACTGTATAATGAAAATGAGAAAAGAGTGAGTGCTTCAATGATGTATAATGAAGAACTTATGATTGTTAAAACACACACACACACACACACACACACACACACACACACACACACACACACACACACACACACACACACACACGCACACACACACAATCGTCAGCTTACTTGTTCACCAAGCTGTCCCTGTAGGAAACGGTTGGGTTTCCCTCAGTGTCGTAATAACCTGAGAGGCTCAGTCTGGTGCTTCTTCTAGATGCCATATCTGTAAACCAAAGCAGAGAGCAGAGGAGGAGGTCAGTCTCTCACTGACAGGTTATGTCACACTTTGACTTTTCTAACTACAACACGTCTACTGTTAGAAGCAGCTCAGTGTGTCAATAGTTTGGTGTCTTGGAGTCAAAATCCACTCTGATTCAACTAAAGTCATTTTTGTGCTGGATGAGTCCTTGAACCATCTTCCCTTCTGTTTGTGAATATAGACTGATGTTTATTTCCAATATCGTCATATAATATTTACAGTCTAAATCTTTCTATTGATCCTCTTTTATTACTTTTTGGAGTATAAATTCAATCAGAGCTACATTACTGCCTAACCCGGCTGAATACAGGTTTACAGGAACCAGCCAGCTGAGCATCAAAGTCATTCAACGCAACTATTTGACCCGACATCAACTTCAAATATTGTTTTGGGTTTTTTTTGTTTTCTTTGCACTTCTCTGAGGAAACGTCCAGAAGGGAATTCATGTCCATGACTGGATTACATTTTCTTCAGAGGTGTTTCTAACATTTGGACCAGATGATTAGAAAAATCTGAGTCAGCCGGTCTGAATGTAAATGTCCTAAAGGTGGGATTTATGAATATTTTCAGATATGTGTTCAGATATGTCTTCAGATATATCTTCAGATATGTCTTCAGATATATCTTCAGATATATCTTCAGATATATCTTCAGATGTGTCTTCAGATATATCTTCAGATATATCTTCAGATATGTCTTCAGATGTGTCTTCAGATATGTCTTCAGATATGTCTTCAGATATATCTTCAGATATATCTTCAGATATGTCTTCAGATATGTCTTCAGATATATCTTCAGATATGTCTTCAGATATATCTTCAGATATATCTTCAGATATGTGTTCAGATATGTCTTCAGATATGTCTTCAGATATATCTTCAGATATATCTTCAGATATGTCTTCAGATGTGTCTTCAGATATATCTTCAGATATATCTTCAGATGTGTCTTCAGATGTGTCTTCAGATATATCTTCAGATATGTCTTCAGATGTGTCTTCAGATGTGTCTTCAGATGTGTCTTTACCTCGTCTCTCCTGTATGCTAACGCTGGTAAACCAGATGAAGATGCTGCTTTCTCTCTCTGTCTGTTTACTGACTGATCAGCTGATTTAATATCAATATGAGTCCTTGAAATCGCCTCTGATGCCTCTGATGCCTTTGATGTCAGAGTTCTTTATGACGTCACAGACCTCGCGCGCGGCCGCACAGCAGCGTGCGGGGCGCGTTCCGGTCGCTAGGCAACAGCCCAGAGGCTCACTAGCTGGCCTGACCTGGTTCCGGTTCTCCTCCGGTTTTCACCTTTTCTCTGGTATCTGCAGCTTCATTTTAGCGCTAAAACTGAAGCTGCTGGAGCGTCTGAAACCCAGTGAAGTCAGTCAGAGGGTTAAACAGCAAGAACACAGAGCTCTGATTCATAGCGGGACGTTATAACGTCCGACAGTCACAGTAAAGTCTGACGTTATAACAACTATAGAGCTCCAGCTATAGCGTTATGGTTCTGTTTCCACCATCACTCACATAGCTGACAAAGACATAAAATCACCTCTTTAAGAGGAGGAGGAGGAGGAGGAGGAGACCACCAGAGGGTCCTGACTGATCCTCATCAGGAGGCCTCCAGAACCCGTCTGTGGAGCTGGTTGAGACAGGCTGAATATTTCCTGTTGATGTCACGTTAAAGACTTTAGTTCATTCATTCATTCATCGTCAACCGCTTATCCCGTTAGGGGTCGCGGAGGGCTGGAGCCGATCCCAGCCTCCTCTCATTTAATAAACAGTAAAACACATCTGGACTCATGTATACATACAGACTCACTGCCTCCGTCCTACAACACCCATTCAATCACACAACCCCATCAGAGTTTCACCTCCTCCAGCAGCCCGTTTACAGGACAATATGTGGAGGTGAGGAGGCGGACTATCGCCCTCTAGTGGGGGAAGCGCGTCAGCTGAGGGGACTGATGAAGCACCATGAGTCATCGCTCCTCATCATCAGTCAGGAGCTGAGGACAGATTAAACCAGCAGAGGAGAGAGGAGGCTGCAGGGACCTGTTTAAATGTAAACCAATGTAAATGTTAGAGAGGAGAAACTGTCATGACCATGTTCAAAGGGGTCCCTTGACCTCTGACCTCCAGATGTGTGAATGTAAATGGGTTCTCTGGGTCCCCACCAGTCTCCCCTTTACAGACATGCCCACTTCATGATAACCACAGTCAGTATAACTGTGTTATTGTCTCCTAGTCTAAATGGTGTATCTGAGTATTTCTGCATACTGGGGTCCCTCAACAGTGTTGACTCCCATAAACTGGGTCTCAGTGTAAAGCTGAGACTCTGGTGGATCCATTGAGTCCAACTGGATTCATGTGTGATGAAGAAGAAGAAGAAGAAGAAGAAGAAGAAGAAGAAGAAGATAGCCTTTATTAGTCCCATGAGGGGAAATTCATTTTTTTTGGTTTTTTTTCACTCTGTTGTTAACTGATACACAGTACATGTAGACCCGAACACACACATGGACAAACATGCAACAATGGAGAGATGTCAGAGTGGGGGGGCTGCTCCTGACAAGCGCCCCGAGCAGTTGGAGGTTTGGTGCCTTGCTCAGGGCCTTGTTCAGTTTACCCAAGAGGTAAACTGGCACCTCTCCAGCTACTCAGTTCTTGGTCCATGGCGGGCCAAAAGAGAAAATGGAGAAACATTTTGTGGACGGATGAGAGTAAGATTGTTCTCTTTGGGTCTAAGGGCCGCACACAGTTTGTCAGACGACCCCCAAACACTGAATTCAAGCCACAGTACACTCTGAAGACAGTGAAGCATGGTGGTGCAAGCATCATGATATGGGGATGTTTCTCTTACTATGGTGTCGGGCCTATTTATCGCATACCAGGGATCATGGATCAGTTTGGATACATCAAAATACTTGAAGAGGTCATGTTGCCTTATGCTGAAGAGGAAATGCCCTTGAAATGGGTGTTTCAACAAGACAACGACCCCAAACACACCAGTCAGCAAGCAGCTTCTTGGTTCCAGACCAACAAAAATAAAGTCATGGAGTGGCCAGCCCAATCCCCGGACCTTAATCCGATAGAAAACTTGTGGGGTGACATTAAAAATGCCGTTTCTGAGGCAAAACCAAGAAATGCAGAGGAATTATGGAACGTTGTCAAATCATCCTGGGCTGGAATACCTGTTCACAGATGCCAGAAGTTGGTCGACTCCATGCAACACAGATGTGAAGCGGTTCTCAGAAACAGTGGCTATACAACTAAATATTAGTTTAGTGATTCATAGGAATGCTGAATCCTGGATATTTGTCAGTTTATAAATATTTGAGTTTGTAAAGTAAAATGCAGACACTGCTATTTTTTTGAACAGCCCAATGTTCATTTTTCTTCATTTTCTGTAAAGTAATTCAAGAATTTCTGCTTTTTTCTTCATATTTTGATTAAGAATATAATGTGCAGTGTTCCCAATTCATGAAAATAAAAACCATTATTTACCATTATTTTATTTATATACCATTATTTTGAACACAACTGTATGATATATATATATATATATATATATATATATATATATATATATATATATATATATATATATATATATTCTCAGGTATTCATTGTGGCCTCACCACACAGCTTAGTGTTTTGAACTACACTTAAACAATAATGTGATATTACTGTTGAATTGTTGGATATTAGATGCTATGAGTCAAAGCTAATGTAGCACACCTCGCTAGCTGACTTATTGTTATTATTATTTTTTCCTTACTATAACAGTCAGAACACTGGTAGATATCATTGAGGGCCCGTAAGCGAGCACCTGGTGGCGGGGCTTTCCATGGAGCCTCGGGATCTCAGGACCTCGGGATCCCCCAGTCAGAGCTGGTTAATGTGGCCCAGGAAAGGGAAGTTCCGGGTCCCCTGCTGGAGCTGTTGTCCCTGCGATCCCACCCGGATAAGAGGCTGAAGATGAGTGAGTGATCAACTTCACTGCACTTATGGATTTCAAATAAATGATAAAACAAGCAGAAATCATATTCTTGGTCTTTATTTATTGATCTATTTGCGTATGGCAGGAAACCGTAGCACCCAGATAAAACCCATGCATGCACAGAGAGAACATGTGAACTCTACACAGAGCCAGGACCAGTCCCGGTCCTTTGTCTGTGCGGCTACAGCGCTAATCGCTGTGCCACCGTGCAGCCCTCAGACCATCTGTGAGGAAGTAGGACACGTTGTGTTGTGGACTTTGGAGTGACAGAAAATACCAGCAAACAGCTCAGTCCCCCTCCCACTGCATGGTAGACGGCCCCGGATCTCCTGGTGAACCCTCACGGTGCACCACACTTCTACCCAGCAGTTTCCTTCACCTGGCAGGAGGACGTACGGTGAACCCTCACGGTGCACCACTCCTCCCCCCAGCACCCACCCACCCTGTGGCTACACCAGTACAGGTGCTCCACCTACTGTAGCCATTGGCTGATATTTTTATGCCTGCAGATTCCACAACCCAACGTTAAATGAAGCCTATTTACTCACAGATAACCATTTGTTTGTTGTTTGTTGGAATAAACAAATCGTCTGCTCCTAAACGGTCCCATGGACCCTGAAGTCGTACAAACAAGTGTAGGTGGGCTCTCCCCAGTTACTCTGGACTTGCAGCTTCACATGTCTGAAGACGCCTTTCTCCTGATCCTGAGAGACAGAGAAATGAACACAGTTAGTTGAGCAAATACTGAGAGGAAGGGAAATAAGGGATATAACGAGGACCTACGAGGAGGACAGATGAACTGTAACTCCTATGATATGTTAGCTGGTGGGTTTAATTTAAAAAATGCATGTGTTTCACAGCATGATATAATACTCACAGGCAGTTTGAAAGTCTGCAACGCCTCGCCGTCCTGATCATAAACAAAGGTCCCAAGTAGGGTACCCTCATCCTCTAAAGAGTTCATGCCCTGCAAGAGAGAAAGACAGAGATCCAGTTGAAAACCTTGTTGTTCTCATGTCTGTGACAGAGAAATACACAAGACGTCTGCAGAGGAAGGACTTTAAATCAGTGACTTACATAGACAGAAAACGCCTTCGGGGCGCTCTGGATGGTGCCGGTTGGCGTTGAGTCCTTTGTGACGTGACCTAGTGTGACGTGGCTGATGGTGACTGCTTGGGACAGAGTGATGAATAAATGTCCACGCTCACCAGCAAATTGCCAGCAGTGTCTGAGCAGCCTCTTTCCCTGAAGAAAGGAAGAGCATAAAGATGACATGTGGTGAAACACAACAGGCAGTAAAACAATCCAAACTATAATATCATATTATTATACAGCATAGCCATGTGTTTTGTGTATGTAGTTCCTAGTTCCTACCTGAAGAGCAATGTTTGGGTGTTTGAATGTGTCCTTGATGCGGAAAGGGACCGGAAACCCTAAAAAGTAAATGGCTTCTTTCGCACGGTATGTTTCTGAGGACAGCTCAGTTATAACACGGGCCCCTGCACACAAAAACACAGAGAAAATGAGAAGACTGTGAAAAGGAAAAAGCACATGTGTGAATTACAATCTGACAGATGAAAATGATGAGGGTGGTTTAATGTCTCACCGTTCGACTCCAGAGCGAAGTTGGTCATAGTGTCGCCCAGTGGTGGTTTGTGGAGCTCCTGTAATCTCAGCAGCTCGTCCTGCAGGACTCTCATCTGCTGCTGCAGATCCTTGTACCTGTTCAAGGCCTCGTCCTGCAGGACTCTCATCTGCTGCAGATCCTTCTTCCTGTTCAAGGCCTCGTCCTGCAGGACTCTCATCTGCTGCTGCAGATCCTTGTTCCTGTTCAAGTCCTGGAAGTGACAGGAGATTCATTTTAATGGTGCATGTTGACCTCACTGTGTTTCACATGACACTGAGAACATTGTGTTTATAGCAGCACATTAAAAACCAAAAGAAGCAAAAGAGAAAACCAAGTTGCTTTTAAGAGTCTGACCATATCGGGCTCGGCCGGTGGGACAGGTGAGTCCAGAGGTCCTCTGCTGAACCACACAAGGGCAGCTGATGGATGGAGACAAACAGGTCAGGGATGTTTTACTCAAAAGACAGACTACAGCATAAAACACACAAGCTGATGAGCAAGATATGACTATTAGTAGAAAAGAGATCACTTACCAAGACACACAGACAGCAGAGACAACAGCAGCAACATCATGAGGATCATGTTCCTTCTGCTGAAGATGCTGCTGGTGTTGCTGCTGCTGGTGTTGCTGTTGCTGGTGTTGCTGTTGCTGGTGTTGCTGCTGCTGGTGTTGCTGCTGGTGGTCAAAGGTTCCTCAGGCACAAACCTGAGGACTCTGTATCTCTGTGTATTTGTCTCCCTCCTGAACCTCACATGTCTTGGCACTGGACTGTACAATGAAAATGAGAAAAGAGTGAGTGCTTCAATGATGTATAATGAAGAACTTATGATTGTTAAACACACACACACACACACACACACACACACACACACACACACACACACACACGCACACACACACAATCGTCAGCTTACTTGTTCACCAAGCTGTCCCTGTAGGAAACGGTTGGGTTTCCCTCAGTGTCGTAATAACCTGAGAGGCTCAGTCTGGTGCTTCTTCTAGATGCCATATCTGTAAACCAAAGCAGAGAGCAGAGGAGGAGGTCAGTCTCTCACTGACAGGTTATGTCACACTTTGACTTTTCTAACTACAACACGTCTACTGTTAGAAGCAGCTCAGTGTGTCAATAGTTTGGTGTCTTGGAGTCAAAATCCACTCTGATTCAACTGAAGTCATTTTTGTGCTGGATGAGTCCTTGAACCATCTTCCCTTCTGTTTGTGAATATAGACTGATGTTTATTTTCAATATAGTCATATAATATTTACAGTCTAAATCTTTCTATTGATCCTCTTTTATTACTTTTTGGAGTATAAATTCAATCAGAGCTACATTACTGCCTAACCCGGCTGAATACAGGTTTACAGGAACCAGCCAGCTGAGCATCAAAGTCATTCAACGCAACTATTTGACCCGACATCAACTTCAAATATTGTTTTGGGTTTTTTTTTTGTTTTCTTTGCACTTCTCTGAGGAAACGTCCAGAAGGGAATTCATGTCCATGACTGGATTACATTTTCTTCAGAGGTGTTTCTAACATTTGGACCAGATGATTAGAAAGATCTGAGTCAGCCAGTCTGAATGTAAATGTCCTAAAGGTGGGATTTATGAATATTTTCAGATATATCTTCAGATATATCTTCAGATATGTCTTCAGATATATCTTCGATATATGTTCAGATGTGTCTTCAGATGTGTCTTCAGATGTGTCTTTACCTCGTCTCTCCTGTATGCTAACGCTGGTAAACCAGATGAAGATGCTGCTTTCTCTCTCTGTCTGTTTACTGACTGATCAGCTGATTTAATATCAATATGAGTCCTTGAAATCGCCTCTGATGCCTCTGATGCCTTTGATGTCAGAGTTCTTTATGACGTCACAGACCTCGCGCGCGGCCGCACAGCAGCGTGCGGGGCGCGTTCCGGTCGCTAGGCAACAGCCCAGAGGCTCACTAGCTGGCCTGACCTGGTTCCGGTTCTCCTCCGGTTTTCACCTTTTCTCTGGTATCTGCAGCTTCATTTTAGCGCTAAAACTGAAGCTGCTGGAGCGTCTGAAACCCAGTGAAGTCAGTCAGAGGGTTAAACAGCAAGAACACAGAGCTCTGATTCATAGCGGGACGTTATAACGTCCGACAGTCACAGTAAAGTCTGACGTTATAACAACTATAGAGCTCCAGCTATAGCGTTATGGTTCTGTTTCCACCATCACTCACATAGCTGACAAAGACATAAAATCACCTCTTTAAGAGGAGGAGGAGGAGGAGGAGGAGACCACCAGAGGGTCCTGACTGATCCTCATCAGGAGGCCTCCAGAACCCGTCTGTGGAGTCTGGTTGAGACAGGCTGAATATTTCCTGTTGATGTCACGTTAAAGACTTTAGTTCATTCATTCATTCATCGTCAACCGCTTATCCCGTTAGGGGTCGCGGAGGGCTGGAGCCGATCCCAGCCTCCTCTCATTTAATAAACAGTAAAACACATCTGGACTCATGTATACATACAGACTCACTGCCTCCGTCCTACAACACCCATTCAATCACACAACCCCATCAGAGTTTCACCTCCTCCAGCAGCCCGTTTACAGGACAATATGTGGAGGTGAGGAGGCGGACTATCGCCCTCTAGTGGGGGAAGCGCGTCAGCTGAGGGGACTGATGAAGCACCATGAGTCATCGCTCCTCATCATCAGTCAGGAGCTGAGGACAGATTAAACCAGCAGAGGAGAGAGGAGGCTGCAGGGACCTGTTTAAATGTAAACCAATGTAAATGTTAGAGAGGAGAAACTGTCATGACCATGTTCAAAGGGGTCCCTTGACCTCTGACCTCCAGATGTGTGAATGTAAATGGGTTCTCTGGGTCCCCACCAGTCTCCCCTTTACAGACATGCCCACTTCATGATAACCACAGTCAGTATAACTGTGTTATTGTCTCCTAGTCTAAATGGTGTATCTGAGTATTTCTACATACTGGGGTCCCTCAACAGTGTTGACTCCCATAAACTGGGTCTCAGTGTAAAGCTGAGACTCTGGTGGATCCATTGAGTCCAACTGGATTCATGTGTGATGAAGAAGAAGAAGAAGAAGAAGAAGAAGAAGAAGAAGAAGATAGCCTTTATTAGTCCCATGAGGGGAAATTCATTTTTTTTGTTTTTTTTTCACTCTGTTGTTAACTGATACACAGTACATGTAGACCCGAACACACACATGCACAAACATGCAACAATGGAGAGATGTCAGAGTGGGGGGGCTGCTCCTGACAAGCGCCCCGAGCAGTTGGGGGTTTGGTGCCTTGCTCAGGGCCTTGTTCAGTTTACCCAAGAGGTAAACTGGCACCTCTCCAGCTACTCAGTTCTTGGTCCATGGCGGGACTTGAACCGGTGACCCTCCGGTTCCGGTTCCCCTACAGACTGAGCTACTGCCGCCCCCTAATGATGACTAATGATGTTAGTCCCCATAGGAGCCATTTCATTGATCACTGTATAAAATGACCTGTGGTGACCTCTAGGATAATCACAGCCTCTACTACTACTACTACCTACTACTCTACTACTACTACTACTACTACTACTACTACATCCTGGTAACTAGAGACCTGGAGCATTCAGAGGATGTGGTCTTTCAGAGGATGTGGTCTTTCCCAGCGTCTTTCCTAGCTACACTGACTATCAGGGGGTTTCTGAGACCTTTACACAACACTAGTGATCAACATCCAGTCAATGAAAAATACAGAAATTCTCAAATCCCAGCATGTCTTATTCCATGGTGTTCCTCTAGGTCTTGGTGTCTTAATATGGTATTCTGGAGGATTATTGATCATTTTTAGCAATTCTCTAGTGGTAAAAAAAAAAAAAAAAAAAATTGTTCAATTTAGCACCAAATCTGTGGAACAAATGGTATCAACCTAAAATTACTGCAACAACTGATGAGACATAATAGAGCATCAGGATGGACACCATGTACTTTTTATCATAGTGTTATAAACCCTTATACAGTTTTACAATTTATTTATCTAATTAATTCATGTTTATTTCTGATTTATTACTAGAACAACTTGACCTCGGAGCTGAGCTGCTTCTCAGATTAATCTCCAGGTTTCCAGCTTTCAGATGATGTTCATCACTAATATCTATATCTTGACCTGCTATCTCCCCCTATATAGACCCCCTGAACCCCCCTGTGGACCCCCTGGACCCCCTAAGGAAGACTAGTCTGTTGTGGGTGTCAGAGGGTTAATGACTCCTCCTCTCTAATATTTGTCATTACCCCCACATTGAGCAGCAGGATCATGACATGCGACCACACGAGTCACACTATTGACCAGTAGCCCGTCTTCAGAGACAGATATAGGGCTGTTAGACCAATACTCCCAATAATGCCTGTTTGGACCGGTGTACCGCGGGGGACAGTACTCGTCCTGGCTCTTGTGTGTTCCGTTACCAGACTGTTAATCGACGCCGTTGCGTTCGGAGCTAACGTTAGCTCTTGTAACGGGGCCAGATTCACCTCCACGTTGTCCGGTAGGTGCTTTTTAGCTTTATAACGTTGATATAATGCTGTTGGTTGATGTCTGCCAAGTGGCAGAAAACGTTGTGGGCTGAAAAATATTACATACTGCAAAGCAAAAGAGTTGAAGTAAAACGACGAAACTCGGGAACTTTTTTGACAACAGCGATGCCGCCATTTTGGGCTGATGAGTGTGTCCACGATCGCTGAAGAGGCGTCTGTAAATCAGTGGATCATTTTTATTTTGAGGTAAATCACCTTTCCAGTAGGAAGACTTAAAGATCCCCATTCAGTCATGATGTCCCGAAAGTAGTAAAATGAACTAACAGCTGAATCCAGAGTTATTTTCCTCCATGTTGAAGATAAGATAAGATATATTGAACATCAGACCCACAGGACTGCACGCTCATATCTCATACCTGGTTCTACCAGCTCCCTGTTAGCTGTGTGCAGCTGTAATAATCGATCTATTGGCTGCAATTCATCACTTTTATTATGCTCTAATACACCCATGGGCTCTATGGGACCCTCCTCTGCACCCATGGTCTGGCATAAATACATAAATACCACAATAGAATAGAAATAATGTCGTTTTGCTTTAGTACGTCTCTCTCTAGGAGGACGTTTTACTGTCGTCTGGTAACTTTTAATCCAAAATGGCGAAGATGTAGGTCCGCTGCTACAACGAACAGCTAACTTTTTCTATTTATCAATAAACGTTATTTGGTCTAGCGATATTACACTGTCTGTTGCAAAGAACGTATATTGGTAAGACGTTAAAGTCAACCGATCTTGTCATTACAACATCAGAGCCCAGAAGCAGAGCCGCGCCATTTAGGACTGACTGTCCAAAATGGCGGCTCACCGGAGTGTCGTCTCTTTGCTTCTACGCCCAAAGGTGCCTTCACATTGGGCGGTGTTTAGCGTGTCCACGAGAAGACTGGAAAGTCTCTGAAAGTTCAGAGTTCACGAGTTGTGACGTGTTTGTAGGCGTTGTCGGGTATGGTGGAGGTCATGTAAGTTCATTTACACGATAATTAACTTTCTCCTCTGTCATTGTGCCTTTACATTTCCTGCATGAACTGGCTAGCTTGTTAAATAGTAGCCTCGGTTAGCTTGTTAAATTGATAGCCACTGTTAGCTTGTTAAATATTAGCACCTGTTAGCCTCTGTTAGCTTGTTAGGTTGTTAGCCTCTGTTAACCTCCAGATGCCGACAGTAACGTTAACATCACCGTTGCAGGCAACTTAACCACTTCAACATCACGTATATCATATAAACGACCTCCCAACACACGATCTCACGAGTTTAACTTTCTTCGGCACTGTTGAGAAACAGTTTAGCTACTGATAGTATTAGCACCTGTTAGCTGCTCGCTGGCTAACTGCTAGGAGCTAAGATGCTGCTTCAAGCAAGGTCACTTATTCAAACATGAGGATGGAACAACATATAAATACGGTAATATTCCACATTGCTTCCTATTAAAACAATGTGAACGATATGGAGAAGCTAATAGCTAGTAGCTACGCTAGCGTCTTTAGCACGTAAGTCAGAGTTGTTACTCGGGACTGCGCTGTCAGCTCACAATGAAACCTCAGCTTGTCCTTTAGTCTGTGGAGATGATGTTTCTCAGCAGCTCCGCTACAGAGTTAATGAATATTCATGTTTAATCTTATCTTAAACTCTAAAGCTGAGACCAGCAGGATCATTGAATCTCTATCAGTCACAATGTGACTGGTCTAACTGTAGTAATAGTAATAACAATATGTCAGTATTTCTGAGTGAGCAGGATGGTGGTGCAGCTGTAGAACTGAGTTAGTAAGTGTTATCATTTTTTAAAAAATGACTGTGTACATTGTGAATGTGATTTAACAGCATTTCAGTGACTTTAAATTCACTACATTTGTTAAAGTAGCTGAAATAAAGTCATTAAAATTAGAACTACTTTAAGTTTAGTTGATAAGAAAAATGTGAAGTTACAAATGAAAAATGAAATACAAAAATTAAATGAAATAATATTCTCTTACATTTAGGTTTAGTTCACAAGAAAAAAATGCAAAAATGAAAAAGTTACAGGTTTAAAATGGATGCAAAAATGCAAGGAAATGCAGTCAATCCAGAATAAATCCAGACATACAGTATATTCTATGAAGTGATGAAGTGGCTGCCTCTCTCATATAGATAGGTGAGGTCTCTCCTTTTTGTTTCGTTCACGAGATCTACCAGCACTAGTCTAAACTGTGTGGGTCGAGGCCAGTAAAATAATGTTATACAGTCTACAATCTGAAGATTTGATCAAGTTCATGTAGTCCATCATTGCCTATGGAAATATTTTTGTTTATTTGTATTTTGGTGGAGTTAAGTTCTTCTCACTCACAATATGAGCCTCATCATTGGGATTGCTGACCAAGGAGAAGAAGAAGCAAACTTTATTTGTCACATGCATACAGTTACATACATGAAATTTGACCTCTGCATTTAACCCAGTGTCAAGTGGCGAGTGGACGTTGAACATGGTAGTCCACTAGTCACAACACTTGACGTCCTGCTAGAAGTGTCGAGGATGGTTTATAACAAGCTGCCACTAAGCACATTATAGGAATTGCTGCCCCAATCAGCAGAGAAATGAAAATGTGGATTGTGTGGATGTGAGGGTTTAAATGTTGGAAGAGGTGGCCGTCCGTTCACACGTATTCAAGCTGTGTTTGTTTCTCCAGGAGGGTTTCGTCTCGACTGCCCGACTCAGCCGATCCAGACAGCAGAAGGAGCTGAAGTCATTCTCCAGTGTCGTCTGCATCCCGCGCTCGACTTGACTGCTTGTGCAGTGGATGTGAGGAGACCTGACCTCCAAGTCCAGGACAATGTGGTCCTGGCCTATCGACATGGACGGGACTACCTTGATCCACAGATGTCTGAATACAGACACAGGACCACTCTGGACCATAAAGGCCTGGCCAGAGGAATCCTGACAGTGGTGATCTTCCCAGTAATTGGGTCTGACGGTGGACGTTACAGACTGTACGTCTCAAACCTGAGGACCAGTTCTGTCATTGACCTCATTGTTGGTAAGCATGGTCACTTTAATACACTTTCATTCACGTGCTGAATCAGTCTTGGCCCTGACCCTGGTTTGAGTCCTTAATACTGGATATTTACTGAGTCCCAGCTTTACTTTTAGATTTTCGTACACCAAAAGATGCTCAGTATAGATTGTAAAAATAAATCCATATATGGCTGCAGAAGATGTGTGATGTTGATAAATTGTCTATTGGCGATGCTGCTGACTATTATGTGGTGACAAATAAAACTGTAATACTGTATATTTGTACTATATTTATGACATCAATAGAATAAGAGTGAGAGTGACGGTGGTTCAATGCAGTGTATTTTCATGTAATTAAGCTTCATTTAATGTAGAGTAGCTGGTAGCTTAGCTCACTACACTTTCCAAGTAGCGTTCACAACACTGCTGATGGTCAGTTTTCAAAGTAGGATACTTTTATCGTCACTCCAAAAATCACAAGTTGCATCAATGTGTTAAAGAAATTGTTGATGCTGAAATGAATCATTGTTAACTTTGACAGGCCTTAGTGTTACGTACACAAATTGTATTGTATTGATGCTGATTAAATTGTCGAGTGGAGATGAGGACAGGAGGAAGGACTGACACTGACTGATGGAGGACAGGAGGAAGGACTGATACTGACTGATGGAGGACAGGAGGATGGTCCGATACTGATTGATCGAGGACAGAGGACAGGAGGACGGACTGATACTGACTGATCGAGGACAGAGGACAGGAGGAAGGGCTGATACTTACTGATGGAGGACAGAGGACAGGAGGAAGGGTGATATTATATGGAGGAAGAGGAAGGGGGAAGGAGGGATATAAGGAGGACAGAGGACAGGGGCTGATACTGACTGGTAGAGGATAGGAGGAAGGACTAATACTGACTGATGGAGGACAGAGGACAGGAGGAAGGATTGATACTGATGGAGGACAGAGGACAGGAGGAAGGACTGATACTGACTGGTAGAGGACAGGAGGAAGGACTGATACTGACTGAGTCCCAGCTTTTAATTTGAGATTTTCTTCCACCAAAAGATGCTCAACATGTAAACACAGGCAGAGTAAAGCACACAGCTATCTTTGTCTGGCTGCTAGAAGATATTTCATTCTGTGTTTAAAGAGACCTGATTTTTGTTGTCTTTTTTCCAACAGTGTTCAGTGACCAGCCCAACATTTCACAGAGGTTTAATTCCATCACAACTAGACCTTCAGTAGAAGAAGTGCCCGAGTCAGAAGATGGTGGTAAATGTCTTTAGAAAACTGAAGTGTCTTTGATTGACTTTATTCTGCCATATGTCTGAATACCAGATAATCTGACTGGAGTCGTTATTGTGTAAATATGTTTGTTTTAATCACCAGCAGTACATTATAGAGAAATTATCAGAATGAATAATCACATTGAGTTGAAATAAAAACAACTGCATCTTTGAGTCTTTAGCTAACGTTAGCTACAGGAATGTTTGGTATTAGCCTTCGAGCTAACAGTACATTTAAGCTGACGATTAGTAGCTTCAGTCATTTAAATCTGGCTGCAGTACACTCTCTCTCTCTCTCTCTCTCTCTCTCTCTCTCTCTCTCTCTCTCTCTCTCTCTCTCTCTCTCTCTCTCTCTCTCCTCTCTCTACTTTCTCTCTCTCTTTCTCTCTCTCTTTCTTACTCTTTCTTTCTCTTTCATATATACAGGTGTGTTTATGATTGAAGCTACCAATCTTCAGCTGAAACATACAGTTAGCTCGTAGGCTAATAGCAATCCTTCCATTAGCTAGCGTTAGCTTGCTAGTAGCCCCATTGGGTACAGTGGTTAGCTAGTGGTTAGCAGTTTGTGTCCACTTGTTTCTCAACAGTTTTTGTTCTTGTAAACGTCCACCAGTAGCAGGATGTGACATGGTCTCTAAAGGAATCTAGTTGTAGTCTTGTAAATAATGATCCTGCAAGATCTCCAGTCTTTGCTAAATGATATAGTCTGTGACTAAAAATCCAGATGGAGGAACGGGAGAGTAAGAGGGAGAAATGCTGCTATTGAGAAGTTGTGAATGAATTCAGTGTAGAGTGCATCAAGCTTGTTGTACATCTCAAACCGTCCCAGTTGATCCATTTATTCAGTACAGGACTGTGAAAAGAGATGAAGCAGCATGTTTGTATGTGAGGGTTTAAATGTTGGAAGAGGTGGCCGTCCGTTCACACGTGTTCAAGCTGTGTTTGTTTCTCCAGGAGGGTTTCGCCTCGACTGCCCGACTCAGCCGATCCAGACAGCAGAAGGAGCTGAAGTCATTCTCCAGTGTCGTCTGCATCCCGCGCTCGACTTGACTGCTTGTACAGTGGATGTGAGGAGACCTGACCGCCAACTCCAGGACAATGTGGTCCTGGCCTATCGACATGGACGGGACTACCTTGATCTGCAGATGTCTGAATACAGACACAGGACCACTCTGGACCATAGAGGCCTGGCCAGAGGAATCCTGACAGTGGTGATCTTCCCAGTAATTGGGTCTGACGGTGGACGTTACAGACTGTACGTCTCAAACCTGAGGACCAGCTCTGTCATTGACCTCGTTGTTGGTAAGCATGCTCACTTTAATACACTTTCATTCACGTGCTGAATCAGTCTTGGCCCTGACCCTGGTTTGAGTCCTTAATACTGGATATTTACTGAGTCCCAGATTGACTTTTAGATTTTCTTACACCAAAAGATGCTCAGTATAGATTGTAAAAATAAATCAATATGTGGCCGCAGAAGATGTGCGATGTTGATAAAGTGTCTTGTGGCAATGCTGCTGACTATTATATGATGACAATTCGAGATTTATATTCAATCTTTATGTAAATAAATTAAATATATTTCTTCACAATAATCATTTTGTGGAGTTGCTCTGTATGATATTTAGAGTATTATTTTAGCAGCAAACAACTATTGGCTGTTAGGGCTGTGAGTTCATTAAAAGGATATTATTCAAGTAGTGCTATATACATATACAGTATATACAAAACTGTATATTTGTACTATATTTTTGACATCAATAGAATAAGAGTGAGAGTGACGGTGGTTCAATGCAGTGTATTTTCATGTAATTAAGCTTCATTTAATGTAGAGTAGCTGGTAGTTTAGCTCACTACACTTTCCAAGTAGCGTTCACAACACTGCTGATGGTCAGTTTTCAAAGTAGGATACTTTTATCGTCACTCCAAAAATCACAAGTTGCATCAATGTGTTCAAGAAATTGTTGATGCGAAAATGAATCATTGTAAACTTTGACAGGCCTTTGTGTACGTAGTATTGATGCTGATTAAATTGTCGAGTGGAGATGAGGACAGGAGGAAGGACTGATACTGACTGATGGAGGACAGAGGACAGGAGGAAGGACTGATACTTACTGATGGAGGACAGAGGACAGGAGGAAGGACTGATACTGACTGATGGAGGACAGAGGACAGGAGGAAGGGCTGATACTGACTGATGGAGGACAGAGGACAGGAGGAAGGACTGATACTGACTGATGGAGGACAGAGGACAGGAGGAAGGGCTGATACTTACTGATGGAGGACAGAGGACAGGAGGAAGGGCTGATACTTACTGATGGAGGACAGAGGACAGGAGCAAGGACTGATACTGACTGATGGAGGACAGAGGACAGGAGGAAGGACTGATACTTACTGGTGAGGAAGAGGACAGGAGGAAGGACTGATACTGACTGGTAGAGGACAGGAGGAAGGACTGATACTGACTGAGTCCCAGCTTTTAATTTGAGATTTTCTTCCACCAAAAGATGCTCAACATGTAAACACAGGCAGAGTAAAGCACACAGCTATCTTTGTCTGGCTGCTAGAAGATATTTCATTCTGTGTTTAAAGAGACCTGATTTTTGTTGTCTTTTTTTCCAACAGTGTTCAGTGACCAGCCCAACATTTCACAGAGGTTTAATTCCATCACAACTAGACCTTCAGTGGAAGAAGTACCCGAGTCAGAAGATGGTGGTAAATGTCTTTAGAAAACTGAAGTGTCTTTGATTGACTTTATTCTGCCATATGTCTGAATACCAGATAATCTGACTGGAGTCGTTATTGTGTAAATATGTTTGTTTTAATCACCAGCAGTACATTATAGAGAAATTATCAGAATGAATAATCACATTGAGTTGAAATAAAAACAACTGCATCTTTGAGTCTTTAGCTAACGTTAGCTACAGGAATGTTTGGTATTAGCCTTCGAGCTAACAGTACATTTAAGCTGACGATTAGTAGCTTCAGTCATTTAAATCTGGCTGCAGTACTCTCTCTCTCTCTCTCTCTCACTCTCTCTCTCCTCTCTCTCTCTCTCTTTCTCTCTCTCTCTCTCTCTCTCTCTCTCTCTCTCTCTCTCTCTTCTCTCTCTCTCTCTCTCTCTTTCTTTCTCTTTCTTTCTCTTTCATATATACAGGTGTGTTTATGATTGAAGCTACCAATCTTCAGCTGAAACATACAGTTAGCTCGTAGGCTAATAGTAATCCTTCCATTAGCTAGCGTTAGCTTGCTAGTAGCCCCATTGGGTACAGTGGTTAGCTAGTGGTTAGCAGTTTGTTTCCACTTGTTTCTCAACAGTTTTTGTTCTTGTAAACGTCCACCAGTAGCAGGATGTGACATGGTCTCTAAAGGAATCTTGTTGTAGTCTTGTAAATAATGATCTTGCAAGATCTCCAGTCTTTGCTAAATGATATAGTCTGTGACTAAAAATCCAGATGGAGGAACGGGAGAGTAAGAGGGAGAAATGCTGCTATTGAGAAGTTGTGAATGAATTCAGTGTAGAGTGCATCAAGCTTGTTGTACATCTCAAACTGTCCCAGTTGATCCATTTATTCAGTACAGGACTGTGAAAAGAGATGAAGCAGCATGTTTGTATGTGAGGGTTTAAATGTTGGAAGAGGTGGCCGTCCGTTCACACGTGTTCAAGCTGTGTTTGTTTCTCCAGGAGGGTTTCGCCTCGACTGCCCGACTCAGCCGATCCAGACAGCAGAAGGAGCTGAAGTCATTCTCCAGTGTCGTCTGCATCCCGCGCTCGACTTGACTGCTTGTACAGTGGATGTGAGGAGACCTGACCGCCAAGTCCAGGACAATGTGGTCCTGGCCTATCGACATGGACGGGACTACCTTGATCCACAGATGTCTGAATACAGACACAGGACCACTCTGGACCATAAAGGCCTGGCCAGAGGAATCCTGACAGTGGTGATCTTCCCAGTAATTGGGTCTGACGGTGGACGTTACAGACTGTACGTCTCAAACCTGAGGACCAGCTCTGTCATTGACCTCGTTGTTGGTAAGCATGCTCACTTTAATACACTTTCATTCACGTGCTGAATCAGTCTTGGCCCTGACCCTGGTTTGAGTCCTTAATACTGGATATTTACTGAGTCCCAGCTTGACTTTTAGATTTCCTTACACCAAAAGATGCTCAGTATAGATTGTAAAAATAAATCAATATGTGGCTGCAGAAGATGTGCGATGTTGATAAAGTGTCTTGTGGCGATGCTGCTGACTATTATATGATGACAATTTGAGATTTATATTCAATCTTTATGTAAATAAATTAAATATATTTCTTCACATTAATCATTTTGTGGAGTTGCTCTGTATGATATTTAGAGGATTATTTTAGCAGCAAACAACTATTGGCTATTAGGGCTGTGAGTGCAATAAAAGGATATTATTCAAGTAGTGCTATATACATATACAGCATATACAAAACTGTATATTTGTACTATATTTTTGACATCAATAGAATAAGAGTGAGAGTGACGGTGGTTCAATGCAGTGTATTTTCATGTAATTAAGCTTCATTTAATGTAGAGTAGCTGGTAGTTTAGCTCACTACACTTTCCAAGTAGCGTTCACAACACTGCTGATGGTCAGTTTTCAAAGTAGGATACTTTTATCATCAGTCCAAAAATCACAAGTTGCATCAATGTGTTAAAGAAATTGTTGATGCGAAAATGAATCATTGTAAACTTTGACAGGCCTTTGTGTGTACGTAGTATTGATGCTGATTAAATTGTCGAGTGGAGATGAGGACAGGAGGAAGGACTGACACTGACTGATGGAGGACAGAGGACAGGAGGAAGGACTGATACTGACTGATGGAGGACAGAGGACAGGAGGAAGGACTGATACTGACTGATGGAGGACAGAGGACAGGAGGAAGGGCTGATACTGACTGATGGAGGACAGAGGACAGGAGGAAGGATGGATACTGACTGATGGAGGACAGAGGACAGGAGGAAGGACTGATACTGACTGATGGAGGACAGAGGACAGGAGGAAGGACTGATACTGACTGATGGAGGACAGAGGACAGGAGGAAGGGCTGATACTGACTGATGGAGGACAGAGGACAGGAGGAAGGACTGATACTGACTGGTAGAGGACAGGAGGAAGGACTGATACTGACTGAGTCCCAGCTTTTAATTTGAGATTTTCTTCCACCAAAAGATGCTCAACATGTAAACACAGGCAGAGTAAAGCACACAGCTATCTTTGTCTGGCTGCTAGAAGATATTTCATTCTGTGTTTAAAGAGACCTGATTTTTGTTGTCTTTTTTCCAACAGTGTTCAGTGACCAGCCCAACATTTCCCAGAGGTTTAATTCCATCACAACTAGACCTTCAGTGGAAGAAGTGCCCGAGTCAGAAGATGGTGGTGAATGTCTTTAAATAACTGAAGTGTCTTTGATTGACTTTATTCTGCCATATGTCTGAATACCAGATAATCTGACTGGAGTCGTTATTGTGTAAATATGTTTGTTTTAATCACCAGCAGTACATTATAGAGAAATTATCAGAATGAATAATCACATTGAGTTGAAATAAAAACAACTGCTTCTTTGAGTCTTTAGCTAACGTTAGCTACAGGAATGTTTGGTATTAGCCTTCGAGCTAACAGTACATTTAAGCTGACGATTAGTAGCTTCAGTCATTTAAATCTAGCTGCAGTACTCTCTCTCTCTCTCTCTCTCTCTCTCTCTCTCTCTCTCTCTCTCTCTCTCTCTCTCTCTCTCTCTCTCTCTCTCTCTCTCTCCTCTCTCTCTTTCTCTCTCTCTTTCTCTCTCTCTTTCTTACTCTTTCTTTCTCTTTCATATATACAGGTGTGTTTATGATTGAAGCTACCAATCTTCAGCTGAAACATACAGTTAGCTTGTAGGCTAATAGTAATCCTTCCATTAGCTAGCGTTAGCTTGCTAGTAGCCCCATTGGGTACAGTGGTTAGCTAGTGGTTAGCAGTTTGTGTCCACTTGTTTCTCAACAGTTTTTGTTCTTGTAAACGTCCACCAGTAGCAGGATGTGACATGGTCTCTAAAGGAATCTAGTTGTAGTCTTGTAAATAATGATCCTGCAAGATCTCCAGTCTTTGCTAAATGATATAGTCTGTGACTAAAAATCCAGATGGAGGAACGGGAGAGTAAGAGGGAGAAATGCTGCTATTGAGAAGTTGTGAATGAATTCAGTGTAGAGTGCATCAAGCTTGTTGTACATCTCAAACCGTCCCAGTTGATCCATTTATTCAGTACAGGACTGTGAAAAGAGATGAAGCAGCATGTTTGTATGTGAGGGTTTAAATGTTGGAAGAGGTGGCCGTCCGTTCACACGTGTTCAAGCTGTGTTTGTTTCTCCAGGAGGGTTTCGCCTCGACTGCCCGACTCAGCCGATCCAGACAGCAGAAGGAGCTGAAGTCATTCTCCAGTGTCGTCTGCATCCCGCGCTCGACTTGACTGCTTGTACAGTGGATGTGAGGAGACCTGACCGCCAACTCCAGGACAATGTGGTCCTGGCCTATCGACATGGACGGGACTACCTTGATCTGCAGATGTCTGAATACAGACACAGGACCACTCTGGACCATAGAGGCCTGGCCAGAGGAATCCTGACAGTGGTGATCTTCCCAGTAATTGGGTCTGACGGTGGACGTTACAGACTGTACGTCTCAAACCTGAGGACCAGCTCTGTCATTGACCTCGTTGTTGGTAAGCATGCTCACTTTAATACACTTTCATTCACGTGCTGAATCAGTCTTGGCCCTGACCCTGGTTTGAGTCCTTAATACTGGATATTTACTGAGTCCCAGATTGACTTTTAGATTTTCTTACACCAAAAGATGCTCAGTATAGATTGTAAAAATAAATCAATATGTGGCCGCAGAAGATGTGCGATGTTGATAAAGTGTCTTGTGGCAATGCTGCTGACTATTATATGATGACAATTCGAGATTTATATTCAATCTTTATGTAAATAAATTAAATATATTTCTTCACAATAATCATTTTGTGGAGTTGCTCTGTATGATATTTAGAGTATTATTTTAGCAGCAAACAACTATTGGCTGTTAGGGCTGTGAGTTCATTAAAAGGATATTATTCAAGTAGTGCTATATACATATACAGTATATACAAAACTGTATATTTGTACTATATTTTTGACATCAATAGAATAAGAGTGAGAGTGACGGTGGTTCAATGCAGTGTATTTTCATGTAATTAAGCTTCATTTAATGTAGAGTAGCTGGTAGTTTAGCTCACTACACTTTCCAAGTAGCGTTCACAACACTGCTGATGGTCAGTTTTCAAAGTAGGATACTTTTATCATCAGTCCAAAAATCACAAGTTGCATCAATGTGTTCAAGAAATTGTTGATGCGAAAATGAATCATTGTAAACTTTGACAGGCCTTTGTGTACGTAGTATTGATGCTGATTAAATTGTCGAGTGGAGATGAGGACAGGAGGAAGGACTGATACTGACTGATGGAGGACAGAGGACAGGAGGAAGGACTGATACTTACTGATGGAGGACAGAGGACAGGAGGAAGGACTGATACTGACTGATGGAGGACAGAGGACAGGAGGAAGGGCTGATACTGACTGATGGAGGACAGAGGACAGGAGGAAGGACTGATACTGACTGATGGAGGACAGAGGACAGGAGGAAGGATGATATATATGGAGGAAGAGGAAGGGGGGGGAGGAAGGGCTGATACTTACTGATGGAGGACAGAGGACAGGAGGAAGGGCTGATACTTACTGATGGAGGACAGAGGACAGGAGCAAGGACTGATACTGACTGATGGAGGACAGAGGACAGGAGGAAGGACTGATACTTACTGGTAGAGGACAGGAGGAAGGACTGATACTGACTGGTAGAGGACAGGAGGAAGGACTGATACTGACTGAGTCCCAGCTTTTAATTTGAGATTTTCTTCCACCAAAAGATGCTCAACATGTAAACACAGGCAGAGTAAAGCACACAGCTATCTTTGTCTGGCTGCTAGAAGATATTTCATTCTGTGTTTAAAGAGACCTGATTTTTGTTGTCTTTTTTCCAACAGTGTTCAGTGACCAGCCCAACATTTCACAGAGGTTTAATTCCATCACAACTAGACCTTCAGTGGAAGAAGTGCCCGAGTCAGAAGATGGTGGTAAATGTCTTTAGAAAACTGAAGTGTCTTTGATTGACTTTATTCTGCCATATGTCTGAATACCAGATAATCTGACTGGAGTCGTTATTGTGTAAATATGTTTGTTTTAATCACCAGCAGTACATTATAGAGAAATTATCAGAATGAATAATCACATTGAGTTGAAATAAAAACAACTGCATCTTTGAGTCTTTAGCTAACGTTAGCTACAGGAATGTTTGGTATTAGCCTTCGAGCGAACAGTACATTTAAGCTGACGATTAGTAGCTTCAGTCATTTAAATCTGGCTGCAGTACTCTCTCTCTCTCTCTCTCTCTCTCTCTCTCTGTCTCTCTCTCTCTCTCTCTCTCTCTCCTCTCTCTCTCTCTCTTTCTCTTTCTCTCTCTTTCTCTCTCTCTTTCTTACTCTTTCTTTCTCTTTCATATATACAGGTGTGTTTATGATTGAAGCTACCAATCTTCAGCTGAAACATACAGTTAGCTCGTAGGCTAATAGCAATCCTTCCATTAGCTAGCGTTAGCTTGCTAGTAGCCCCATTGGGTACAGTGGTTAGCTAGTGGTTAGCAGTTTGTTTCCACTTGTTTCTCAACAGTTTTTGTTCTTGTAAACGTCCACCAGTAGCAGGATGTGACATGGTCTCTAAAGGAATCTAGTTGTAGTCTTGTAAATAATGATCCTGCAAGATCTCCAGTCTTTGCTAAATGATATAGTCTGTGACTAAAAATTCAGATGGAGGAACGGGAGAGTAAGAGGGAGAAATGCTGCTATTGAGAAGTTGTGAATGAATTCAGTGTAGAGTGCATCAAGCTTGTTGTACATCTCAAACCGTCCCAGTTGATCCATTTATTCAGTACAGGACTGTGAAAAGAGATGAAGCAGCATGTTTGTATGTGAGGGTTTAAATGTTGGAAGAGGTGGCCGTCCGTTCACACGTGTTCAAGCTGTGTTTGTTTCTCCAGGAGGGTTTCGCCTCGACTGCCCGACTCAGCCGATCCAGACAGCAGAAGGAGCTGAAGTCATTCTCCAGTGTCGTCTGCATCCCGCGCTCGACTTGACTGCTTGTACAGTGGATGTGAGGAGACCTGACCGCCAAGTCCAGGACAATGTGGTCCTGGCCTATCGACATGGACGGGACTACCTTGATCCACAGATGTCTGAATACAGACACAGGACCACTCTGGACCATAAAGGCCTGGCCAGAGGAATCCTGACAGTGGTGATCTTCCCAGTAATTGGGTCTGACGGTGGACGTTACAGACTGTACGTCTCAAACCTGAGGACCAGCTCTGTCATTGACCTCGTTGTTGGTAAGCATGCTCACTTTAATACACTTTCATTCACGTGCTGAATCAGTCTTGGCCCTGACCCTGGTTTGAGTCCTTAATACTGGATATTTACTGAGTCCCAGCTTGACTTTTAGATTTCCTTACACCAAAAGATGCTCAGTATAGATTGTAAAAATAAATCAATATGTGGCCGCAGAAGATGTGCGATGTTGATAAAGTGTCTTGTGGCGATGCTGCTGACTATTATATGATGACAATTTGAGATTTATATTCAATCTTTATGTAAATAAATTAAATATATTTCTTCACATTAATCATTTTGTGGAGTTGCTCTGTATGATATTTAGAGTATTATTTTAGCAGCAAACAACTATTGGCTGTTAGGGCTGTGAGTTCATTAAAAGGATATTATTCAAGTAGTGCTATATACATATACAGTATATACAAAACTGTATATTTGTACTATATTTTTGACATCAATAGAATAAGAGTGAGAGTGACGGTGGTTCAATGCAGTGTATTTTCATGTAATTAAGCTTCATTTAATGTAGAGTAGCTGGTAGTTTAGCTCACTACACTTTCCAAGTAGCGTTCACAACACTGCTGATGGTCAGTTTTCAAAGTAGGATACTTTTATCATCAGTCCAAAAATCACAAGTTGCATCAATGTGTTAAAGAAATTGTTGATGCGAAAATGAATCATTGTAAACTTTGACAGGCCTTTGTGTACAAAATGTAGTATTGATGCTGATTAAATTGTCGAGTGGAGATGAGGACAGGAGGAAGGACTGACACTGACTGATGGAGGACAGGAGGAAGGACTGATACTGACTGATGGAGGACAGGAGGATGGTCCGATACTGATTGGGATGAGGAAGAGGACAGGAGGAAGGACTGATACTGACTGATGGAGGACAGAGGACAGGAGGAAGGACTGATACTGACTGATGGAGGACAGAGGACAGGAGGAAGGGCTGATACTGACTGATGGAGGACAGAGGACAGGAGGAAGGACTGATACTGACTGGTAGAGGACAGGAGGACAGGAGGAAGGGCTGATACTGACTGGTAGAGGAAAAAAAGGGAGGGATGGAGGACAGAGGACAGGAGGAAGGACTGATACTGACTGGTAGAGGACAGGAGGAAGGACTGATACTGACTGAGTCCCAGCTTTTAATTTGAGATTTTCTTCCACCAAAAGATGCTCAACATGTAAACACAGGCAGAGTAAAGCACACAGCTATCTTTGTCTGGCTGCTAGAAGATATTTCATTCTGTGTTTAAAGAGACCTGATTTTTGTTGTCTTTTTTCCAACAGTGTTCAGTGACCAGCCCAACATTTCCCAGAGGTTTAATTCCATCACAACTAGACCTTCAGTGGAAGAAGTGCCCGAGTCAGAAGATGGTGGTGAATGTCTTTAAATAACTGAAGTGTCTTTGATTGACTTTATTCTGCCATATGTCTGAATACCAGATAATCTGACTGGAGTCGTTATTGTGTAAATATGTTTGTTTTAATCACCAGCAGTACATTATAGAGAAATTATCAGAATGAATAATCACATTGAGTTGAAATAAAAACAACTGCTTCTTTGAGTCTTTAGCTAACGTTAGCTACAGGAATGTTTGGTATTAGCCTTCGAGCTAACAGTACATTTAAGCTGACGATTAGTAGCTTCAGTCATTTAAATCTAGCTGCAGTACACTCTCTCTCTCTCTCTCTCTCTCTCTCTCTCTCTCTCTCTCTCTCTCTCTCTCTCTCTCTCTCTCTCTCTCTCTCTCTCTCTCTCTCTCTCTCCTCTCTCTCTCTCTCTCTCTCTCTTTCCTCTTTCTTTCTCTTTATATATACAGGTGTGTTTATGATTGAAGCTACCAATCTTCAGCTGAAACATACAGTTAGCTTGTAGGCTAATAGTAATCCTTCCATTAGCTAGCGTTAGCTTGCTAGTAGCCCCATTGGGTACAGTGGTTAGCTAGTGGTTAGCAGTTTGTGTCCACTTGTTTCTCAACAGTTTTTGTTCTTGTAAACGTCCACCAGTAGCAGGATGTGACATGGTCTCTAAAGGAATCTAGTTGTAGTCTTGTAAATAATGATCCTGCAAGATCTCCAGTCTTTGCTAAATGATATAGTCTGTGACTAAAAATCCAGATGGAGGAACGGGAGAGTAAGAGGGAGAAATGCTGCTATTGAGAAGTTGTGAATGAATTCAGTGTAGAGTGCATCAAGCTTGTTGTACATCTCAAACCGTCCCAGTTGATCCATTTATTCAGTACAGGACTGTGAAAAGAGATGAAGCAGCATGTTTGTATGTGAGGGTTTAAATGTTGGAAGAGGTGGCCGTCCGTTCACACGTGTTCAAGCTGTGTTTGTTTCTCCAGGAGGGTTTCGCCTCGACTGCCCGACTCAGCCGATCCAGACAGCAGAAGGAGCTGAAGTCATTCTCCAGTGTCGTCTGCATCCCGCGCTCGACTTGACTGCTTGTACAGTGGATGTGAGGAGACCTGACCGCCAACTCCAGGACAATGTGGTCCTGGCCTATCGACATGGACGGGACTACCTTGATCTACAGATGTCTGAATACAGACACAGGACCACTCTGGACCATAGAGGCCTGGCCAGAGGAATCCTGACAGTGGTGATCTTCCCAGTAATTGGGTCTGACGGTGGACGTTACAGACTGTACGTCTCAAACCTGAGGACCAGCTCTGTCATTGACCTCGTTGTTGGTAAGCATGCTCACTTTAATACACTTTCATTCACGTGCTGAATCAGTCTTGGCCCTGACCCTGGTTTGAGTCCTTAATACTGGATATTTACTGAGTCCCAGATTGACTTTTAGATTTTCTTACACCAAAAGATGCTCAGTATAGATTGTAAAAATAAATCAATATGTGGCCGCAGAAGATGTGCGATGTTGATAAAGTGTCTTGTGGCAATGCTGCTGACTATTATATGATGACAATTTGAGATTTATATTCAATCTTTATGTAAATAAATTAAATATATTTCTTCACAATAATCATTTTGTGGAGTTGCTCTGTATGATATTTAGAGTATTATTTTAGCAGCAAACAACTATTGGCTATTAGGGCTGTGAGTTCAATAAAAGGATATTATTCAAGTAGTGCTATATACATATACAGTATATACAAAACTGTATATTTGTACTATATTTTTGACATCAATAGAATAAGAGTGAGAGTGACGGTGGTTCAATGCAGTGTATTTTCATGTAATTAAGCTTCATTTAATGTAGAGTAGCTGGTAGTTTAGCTCACTACACTTTCCAAGTAGCGTTCACAACACTGCTGATGGTCAGTTTTCAAAGTAGGATACTTTTATCGTCACTCCAAAAATCACAAGTTGCATCAATGTGTTCAAGAAATTGTTGATGCTAAAATGAATCATTGTTAACTTTGACAGGCCTTTGTGTACGTAGTATTGATGCTGATTAAATTGTCGAGTGGAGATGAGGACAGGAGGAAGGACTGATACTGACTGATGGAGGACAGAGGACAGGAGGAAGGACTGATACTGACTGATGGAGGACAGAGGACAGGAGGAAGGACTGATACTGACTGATGGAGGACAGAGGACAGGAGGAAGGGCTGATACTGACTGATGGAGGACAGAGGACAGGAGGAAGGACTGATACTGACTGATGGAGGACAGAGGACAGGAGGAAGGGCTGATACTGATGATGGGGGACAGGGGAAGGGGGGAGGGGTGATAATGATGATGGAGGAGAGAGGAAGGGGGGAGGGGGGGAGGAGGAGGAAGGCTGATACTGACTGATGGAGGACAGAGGACAGGAGGAAGGGCTGATACTTACTGATGGAGGACAGAGGACAGGAGGAAGGACTGATACTGACTGATGGAGGACAGAGGACAGGAGGAAGGACTGATACTGACTGATGGAGGACAGAGGACAGGAGGAAAGGGCTGATACTGACTGATGGAGGAAGAGGACAGGAGGAAGGACTGATACTGACTGGTAGAGGACAGGAGGAAGGACTGATACTGACTGAGTCCCAGCTTTTAATTTGAGATTTTCTTCCACCAAAAGATGCTCAACATGTAAACACAGGCAGAGTAAAGCACACAGCTATCTTTGTCTGGCTGCTAGAAGATATTTCATTCTGTGTTTAAAGAGACCTGATTTTTGTTGTCTTTTTTCCAACAGTGTTCAGTGACCAGCCCAACATTTCACAGAGGTTTAATTCCATCACAACTAGACCTTCAGTGGAAGAAGTGCCCGAGTCAGAAGATGGTGGTAAATGTCTTTAGAAAACTGAAGTGTCTTTGATTGACTTTATTCTGCCATATGTCTGAATACCAGATAATCTGACTGGAGTCGTTATTGTGTAAATATGTTTGTTTTAATCACCAGCAGTACATTATAGAGAAATTATCAGAATGAATAATCACATTGAGTTGAAATAAAAACAACTGCATCTTTGAGTCTTTAGCTAACGTTAGCTACAGGAATGTTTGGTATTAGCCTTCGAGCTAACAGTACATTTAAGCTGACGATTAGTAGCTTCAGTCATTTAAATCTGGCTGCAGTACTCTCTCTCTCTCTCTCTCTCTCTCTCTCTCTCTCTCTCTCTCTCTCTCTCTCTCTCTCTCTCTCTCTCTCTCTCTCTCTCTCTCTCTCTCTCTCTTACTCTCTCTCTCTCTTTTATATATACAGGTGTGTATATGATTGAAGCTACCAATCTTCAGCTGAAACATACAGTTAGCTCGTAGGCTAATAGCAATCCTTCCATTAGCTAGCGTTAGCTTGCTAGTAGCCCCATTGGGTACAGTGGTTAGCTAGTGGTTAGCAGTTTGTGTCCACTTGTTTCTCCACAGTTTTTGTTCTTGTAAACGTCCACCAGTAGCAGGATGTGACATGGTCTCTAAAGGAATCTTGTTGTAGTCTTGTAAATAATGATCCTGCAAGATCTCCAGTCTTTGCTAAATAATATAGTCTGTGACTAAAAATCCAGATGGAGGAACGGGAGAGTAAGAGGGAGAAATGCTGCTATTGAGAAGTTGTGAATGAATTCAGTGCAGAGTGCATCAAGCTTGTTGTACATCTCAAACCGTCCCAGTTGATCCATTTATTCAGTACAGGACTGTGAAAAGAGATGAAGCAGCATGTTTGTATGTGAGGGTTTAAATGTTGGAAGAGGTGGCCGTCCGTTCACACGTGTTCAAGCTGTGTTTGTTTCTCCAGGAGGGTTTCGCCTCGACTGCCCGACTCAGCCGATCCAGACAGCAGAAGGAGCTGAAGTCATTCTCCAGTGTCGTCTGCATCCCGCGCTCGACTTGACTGCTTGTACAGTGGATGTGAGGAGACCTGACCGCCAAGTCCAGGACAATGTGGTCCTGGCCTATCGACATGGACGGGACTACCTTGATCCACAGATGTCTGAATACAGACACAGGACCACTCTGGACCATAGAGGCCTGGCCAGAGGAATCCTGACAGTGGTGATCTTCCCAGTAATTGGGTCTGACGGTGGACGTTACAGACTGTACGTCTCAAACCTGAGGACCAGCTCTGTCATTGACCTCGTTGTTGGTAAGCATGCTCACTTTAATACACTTTCATTCACGTGCTGAATCAGTCTTGGCCCTGACCCTGGTTTGAGTCCTTAATACTGGATATTTACTGAGTCCCAGCTTGACTTTTAGATTTTCTTACACCAAAAGATGCTCAGTATAGATTGTAAAAATAAATCAATATGTGGCCGCAGAAGATGTGCGATGTTGATAAAGTGTCTTGTGGCGATGCTGCTGACTATTATATGATGACAATTTGAGATTTATATTCAATCTTTATGTAAATAAATTAAATATATTTCTTCACATTAATCATTCTGTGGAGTTGCTCTGTATGATATTTAGAGTATTATTTTAGCAGCAAACAACTATTGGCTATTAGGGCTGTGAGTGCAATAAAAGGATATTATTCAAGTAGTGCTATATACATATACAGTATATACAAAACTGTATATTTGTACTATATTTTTGACATCAATAGAATAAGACTGAGAGTGACGGTGGTTTAATGCAGTGTATTTTCATGTAATTAAGCTTCATTTTATGTAGAGTAGCTGGTAGCTTAGCTCACTACACTTTCCAAGTAGCGTTCACAACACTGCTGATGGTCAGTTTTCAAAGTAGGATACTTTTATCATCAGTCCAAAAATCACAAGTTGCATCAATGTGTTCAAGAAATTGTTGATGCGAAAATGAATCATTGTAAACTTTGACAGGCCTTTGTGTACGTAGTATTGATGCTGATTAAATTGTCGAGTGGAGATGAGGACAGGAGGAAGGACTGACACTGACTGATGGAGGACAGAGGACAGGAGGAAGGACTGATACTGACTGATGGAGGACAGAGGACAGGAGGAAGGACTGATACTGACTGATGGAGGACAGAGGACAGGAGGAAAGGGCTGATACTGACTGATGGAGGACAGAGGACAGGAGGAAGGACTGATACTGACTGGTAGAGGACAGAGGACAGGAGGAAGGGCTGATACTGACTGATGGAGGACAGAGGACAGGAGGAAGGACTGATACTGACTGGTAGAGGACAGGAGGAAGGACTGATACTGACTGAGTCCCAGCTTTTAATTTGAGATTTTCTTCCACCAAAAGATGCTCAACATGTAAACACAGGCAGAGTAAAGCACACAGCTATCTTTGTCTGGCTGCTAGAAGATATTTCATTCTGTGTTTAAAGAGACCTGATTTTTGTTGTCTTTTTTTCCAACAGTGTTCAGTGACCAGCCCAACATTTCCCAGAGGTTTAATTCCATCACAACTAGACCTTCAGTGGAAGAAGTGCCCGAGTCAGAAGATGGTGGTGAATGTCTTTAAATAACTGAAGTGTCTTTGATTGACTTTATTCTGCCATATGTCTGAATACCAGATAATCTGACTGGAGTCGTTATTGTGTAAATATGTTTGTTTTAATCACCAGCAGTACATTATAGAGAAATTATCAGAATGAATAATCACATTGAGTTGAAATAAAAACAACTGCTTCTTTGAGTCTTTAGCTAACGTTAGCTACAGGAATGTTTGGTATTAGCCTTCGAGCTAACAGTACATTTAAGCTGACGATTAGTAGCTTCAGTCATTTAAATCTAGCTGCAGTACACTCTCTCTCTCTCTCTCTCTCTCTCTCTCTCTCTCTCTCTCTCTCTCTCTCTCTCTCTCTCTCTCTCTCTACTCTCTCTCTCTCTCTCTCTCTCTCTTTCTTACTCTTTCTTTCTCTTTCATATATACAGGTGTGTTTATGATTGAAGCTACCAATCTTCAGCTGAAACATACAGTTAGCTTGTAGGCTAATAGCAATCCTTCCATTAGGTAGCGTTAGCTTGCTAGTAGCCCCATTGGGTACAGTGGTTAGCTAGTGGTTAGCAGTTTGTGTCCACTTGTTTCTCAACAGTTTTTGTTCTTGTAAACGTCCACCAGTAGCAGGATGTGACATGGTCTCTAAAGGAATCTAGTTGTAGTCTTGTAAATAATGATCCTGCAAGATCTCCAGTCTTTGCTAAATGATATAGTCTGTGACTAAAAATCCAGATGGAGGAACGGGAGAGTAAGAGGGAGAAATGCTGCTATTGAGAAGTTGTGAATGAATTCAGTGTAGAGTGCATCAAGCTTGTTGTACATCTCAAACCGTCCCAGTTGATCCATTTATTCAGTACAGGACTGTGAAAAGAGATGAAGCAGCATGTTTGTATGTGAGGGTTTAAATGTTGGAAGAGGTGGCCGTCCGTTCACACGTGTTCAAGCTGTGTTTGTTTCTCCAGGAGGGTTTCGCCTCGACTGCCCGACTCAGCCGATCCAGACAGCAGAAGGAGCTGAAGTCATTCTCCAGTGTCGTCTGCATCCCGCGCTCGACTTGACTGCTTGTACAGTGGATGTGAGGAGACCTGACCGCCAACTCCAGGACAATGTGGTCCTGGCCTATCGACATGGACGGGACTACCTTGATCTGCAGATGTCTGAATACAGACACAGGACCACTCTGGACCATAGAGGCCTGGCCAGAGGAATCCTGACAGTGGTGATCTTCCCAGTAATTGGGTCTGACGGTGGACGTTACAGACTGTACGTCTCAAACCTGAGGACCAGCTCTGTCATTGACCTCGTTGTTGGTAAGCATGCTCACTTTAATACACTTTCATTCACGTGCTGAATCAGTCTTGGCCCTGACCCTGGTTTGAGTCCTTAATACTGGATATTTACTGAGTCCCAGATTGACTTTTAGATTTTCTTACACCAAAAGATGCTCAGTATAGATTGTAAAAATAAATCAATATGTGGCCGCAGAAGATGTGCGATGTTGATAAAGTGTCTTGTGGCAATGCTGCTGACTATTATATGATGAGAATTCGAGATTTATATTCAATCTTTATGTAAATAAATTAAATATATTTCTTCACAATAATCATTTTGTGGAGTTGCTCTGTATGATATTTAGAGTATTATTTTAGCAGCAAACAACTATTGGCTGTTAGGGCTGTGAGTTCATTAAAAGGATATTATTCAAGTAGTGCTATATACATATACAGTATATACAAAACTGTATATTTGTACTATATTTTTGACATCAATAGAATAAGAGTGAGAGTGACGGTGGTTCAATGCAGTGTATTTTCATGTAATTAAGCTTCATTTAATGTAGAGTAGCTGGTAGTTTAGCTCACTACACTTTCCAAGTAGCGTTCACAACACTGCTGATGGTCAGTTTTCAAAGTAGGATACTTTTATCGTCACTCCAAAAATCACAAGTTGCATCAAGTGTGTTCAAGAAATTGTTGATGCGAAAATGAATCATTGTTAACTTTGACAGGCCTTTGTGTACGTAGTATTGATGCTGATTGATTAAATTGTCGAGTGGAGATGAGGACAGGAGGAAGGACTGATACTGACTGATGGAGGACAGAGGAGAGGAGGAAGGACTGATACTGACTGATGGAGGACAGAGGACAGGAGGAAGGACTGATACTGACTGATGGAGGACAGAGGACAGGAGGAAGGGCTGATACTGACTGATGGAGGACAGAGGACAGGAGGAAGGACTGATACTGACTGATGGAGGACAGAGGAGAGGGGGGAGGGCTGATACTTACTGATGGAGGACAGAGGACAGGAGGAAGGGCTGATACTTACTGATGGAGGACAGAGGACAGGAGGCAAGGACTGATACTGACTGATGGAGGACAGAGGACAGGAGGAAGGACTGATACTGACTGATGGAGGACAGAGGACAGGAGGAAGGACTGATACTGACTGATGGAGGACAGAGGACAGGAGGAAGGACTGATACTGACTGATGGAGGACAGGAGGAAGGACTGATACTGACTGATGGAGGACAGAGGACAGGAGGAAGGACTGATACTGACTGATGGAGGACAGAGGACAGGAGGAAGGACTGATACTGACTGATGGAGGACAGGAGGAAGGAATGATACTGACTGATGGAGGACAGAGGACAGGAGGAAGGACTGATACTGGCTGATGGAGGACAGAGGACAGGAGGAAGGACTGATACTGACTGATGGAGGACAGAGGACAGGAGGAAGGACTGATACTGACTGATGGAGGAAGAGGACAGGAGGAAGGACTGATACTGACTGATGGAGGACAGGAGGAAGGACTGATACTGACTGATGGAGGACAGAGGACAGGAGGAAGGACTCATACTGACTGATGGAGGACAGAAGAGGAAGATATTCCTTTATTAGTGGCGGAGTGGAGGAACAGTAGGACATCTGTTCAGAAAGGACTTATACTGACTGATGGAGGACAGATGACAGGAGGAAGGACTGATACTGGCGGATGGAGGACAGAGGACAGGTGGAAGGACTGATACTGACTGATGGAGGACAGAGGACAAGAGGTAAGGACTGATACTGACTGATGGAGGACACCAGGAAGGACTTGGTACTGACTGATGGAGGACAGGAGGAAGGACTGATCCTGACTGATGGAGGACAGAGGACAGGAGGAAGGACTCATACTGACTGATTAAATCTGCCTGCAGTACTCTCTCTCTCTCTCTCTCTCTCTCTCTCTCTCTCTCTCTCTCTCTCTCTCTTTCTCTTTCTGTAAATAAATAATTTATTTATATATTATATAATTATATTATATATTATAAATTATTATATTTCTTCACATGAATTGTTCTTTTCTTTGGAGTTGCTCGATAAGATATTCCGAGCATTAATGTACTATTAGCTATTAGGGCTGTCAGTTAATAATTGATAAAAATAATGAAGACTAGAACGGCTCTATTGTGGCTGTCAGAGGGTTCAACAGGCATTATGAAAGGGAAGAACAACATGAATATAACAGCTGATTCCAAACCAAAGACCGGTTGTATGTTTGTTCTCTATCTAATCTGTAACTAGTATCAACAATGCAACACATCAACTTCACTAAAAAATGCTTTCTTTGTTCTCATAGAGAAAACCAGGCGGAGACTCAGAGGACTGAGAATGAAAAAAAGCTATGATAAGTGAGGTCGAGCTGAACCCTCCGAGGATCTCGTCAATGAATGATAAGATGGATGTGGATGGCCGCCGAGACAATCGTGTTCAAATATAGATGATGGGGGATGGTCAGTTGTGTGAATTTGGCTCTCTTCCAGCACATTTTCAGTTATAATATGATGAGTAGTCTTATTTTTAAAGCAATTTTATTTCAAGGCTAGCCCACCAACTTCATAGATTACCATGACATCAGGGACTTTTTATCCTTTTACTATCATGTGCATGAATTCCTGTACTGGAGAGAAGAATCAGTTCAGCCAGTTGACATGTTGCAGTCTCCTTGAGAAAAATACTGAACCCCAAAGTGCTCCCGACGGCTGTACCATTGATGTGTGAATGAGTATTTAGATTAGAGCTTGGTGGGTCGGCTGGCTCCTTGCATGGCCACCTCTGATATCACCGTGTGAATGTTGATATGCAGTGTGAAAACGACTAGAAATGTGCTGTATAAATGTCCATTCACCAGTCATTGTAAAAGAAACTGGAAGCTGAGCTTCAAAATATGTGCCTCTAATGATGCCACAATAACTCGTGGGATGTGTGTGTTGGGGGGATTAGTATTTGGTGCTCTATTGCTCTGTTATTTCACTGACTGTTACAAAAAGGGAGTGTTAAAAAATCGAATGTTTCTTCACCTGGAGGAGAAACAGGATTTCTTTCTCAACAAGAAGCCAATTTAACTCTCATCCTTGAAACCAGGTTGTTAGTGTGTGATTTTAAGTTCTGATCAATAATGATCCTTAAATATATAAATGTTGGGACCAGTTTAATTTCAAACCCTTGAGCAGTTGAGACCTTACGAAGATCAGGTGAGAACTTATTGCCATTTGAAAATAGCATCATTGTTTGCATTGAGCACCAACTTCAGGCTGAGCTCTGGCTGGTCCTGAATGCAACCAGTGAACCGCCTGAGCAGCAACTGGTCCTGAATACCCATCTGGTTTGTTCTTTAGTTGATCTGATGATCAACACGTGTCTGGGTCGGGACAACGTGGTTTCTGTTGTATTTACCTGTAAAAATACTGCTGTTTTATAATGTCTTCTTGTCTTTATATTTATTTTGCTCAAATCCTCAAAGTCAAACAGCCAAAGGACCATAATGGAAATTAACTTTTTAAATGCTTTATTGTATTTCATTTATATTTGTCATATATCTCAATATTGTGTAAAAAAAATAAGTAATAAAAAAAATAATTTCTACATTTGTCCCTGGTCTAACTACTGCTGTTACACACTAAACACCTTAACCATCAGCTTTCAGACATCAGATAGAAAACACCATAAAAAGTCGACTTGATGCTACAAACTTGATCTTCTAGAAGATGATGCACTGCTGTAGATTAAAATTCTATAAAAGCGATTAGATTAGCTCCACATTAAACATCTACAGCACATCAGTCCAGAAATATCAAATATAGAGTTTTAGATATGTAATAGTAAAACAGTGTCAGGGAACCTACTGCACAATGAGTACTGCTAATACTTGAATCTTTAACTCAGGTTTTGAATGCAGGACTTGTACCTGTTTCGACAGTGTGGTGTTAGTACTGTAAGGATGTGATGTTTTCACCTGGTCACAGGTGAGTCACACACTGGGAATAATCTCGTAGAAACGGTCACATCTGAACTGGACTCGGGTGCGAAACAAAACATCACTGACGTTCCCGGGAAACTTAGATTCCGCCAGAACAGTATTCTGTTGAAACTCCCGCCATATTTCCAGCCCGGCCTCTTAAATACTGACGTACATCCGCCTGTACTGCTGAGCCAATGAACATCAGAGAATCCGATCCCATGACCTGTAGCGGACCAATCATAGCGCAGCGACGCGGAACACAGCTGATCCGGGAGAGGTGGAGAAGATTTTGGCGCAAGTTTCAGCTCAGTGTGCGGAAGAAGACGAGAAGACAGAGACGGCTAGAGGACGGCAAGACAAGAAGACACTCTAATATCAGCTGACGACAGCTTTCAAACGGTACATCCATCACTCACACTTTCATTTAAGCGATAAAATCTGAAGTATTTGTGTTGATCATAACCGGAAGAGAGCTCCTCTTCCTCTGCTGTTCACAGTTGCTTCGCTTGTTTAACGTCTAACTTAACTTTTAACTTCATTTTCCCCTTATGCTTTTAATTCCCATGATAATACCACATGTTTTACATCAAACTACGTTCATTTTAATGTCGAAATCAGTGTTGTTTTAATGTAAACGCCACCGTGAGGACCACTGCTGTCTTGGCGCCATTTAACATCCGCACTATTGTTTGTTCTAATGTAAATCTAGCTGATAAATATTATAAACTTAAAACACGTCACATTCATAGTATTTATTGGCCTTTATAGTTATTTTATATACGTAACACGAAGTTCTATTGATTCATTCAATTCACTGAAACTTTATTGTAAAACATGTAAGATAACAGCCGTAAGTGGATGAGGAGGAACAGGGAGGTCACGTGACCGGTTTCTGAGAGGACAGCAGCTCTTAGAAGTAAGATAAGATAAGATATTCCTTTATTAATCCCACAGTGGAGAAATTTACAAGTACTTTTACTCAAGTATTGTACTGCAGTAGAATACTGAGGTACTTTTACTTTGCCTTAGTAACGTTATCGCCATTTTCTGCTACTTTATTGCTACTTTTACTCCACAACATCTCAGTGGATATTATTCTCCCCCATTTATTTGATTTGTTTCAGTTACTTACTTACTTACTCTTGGTACTTTAAGTATATTTCAATTCAACTTTGTATTTTTACTAAAGTAAAGCTTTGATGCAGGATGTTTATTTAAGTTATTAAGTATATTAGTTTTTCTCAAGTAAAAGATGTGAGTACTTCCACTGCCATAATACGACTACTGTTTTATGATGATATGTAATAAAGTACTCTCTGCTGGGTATAGTACATAATTTATCATTGCCTAAATACTTTATCAGTACCGTATTTTGTTGAATTTTCATCTCCCATGATGCAACACTTTAGTGGTGTTTGGTCATTAAAGTAAAGATGCGACTTGTACACTTTATTTTGAAATGAAGTATAATATAAATGAACGAACCTTCTCAAATCGTCTGTATTTAACGTCGTCAGGTGAGGCCAGTGTTGTTTATATAGCACCAAGTCATGTGTGGTTCATTTCTACAGCAGAACATTCGTCATTTACAGTCTAAATCTAATTTGTTCTCATACTCGTATGGAAACAGCATAAAAAGACCACAGTTATAATTTAAAATAGTTTAACAAAATTCTGAAATCAAGTCAGGAAGCAACTGATCAGATACCTGGTGAACATCAGCACACATCTGGGTTCATTTCCAGGTCCTTCCTCCAGGTGTTCCCAGCCCCCTTTATTATAATTATAATAATAATAACTTTATTTATATAGCACCGTTCAAAGCAAGGTTACAAAGTGCTTCATGATAACAGTGATTCACACCCAGAACTTCAGATCTAAACTAGATAAAATCATGTAAGCTGTCAGCAAACGCCGCCAGTTCAGAAAACACTGCGATATAAAAGTGAGTCTTTTTATGTATTAATGGATCATCGTTCCTCTTCTGTTTCAGGTTGAACACAAGATGCCCAGCACACGCTCTCATGGCCAGGCTCAGCCCACGCTGTCGTTCCCTCGCCGCAAATCCTGCAGAGTTTCCTCGCGTTCGAAGACGCCACAGCTGGAAATGTCTCCAGCCGCCTCACCGACCAAGCCCGGACCCCAGCACCCCTCCTCGGCCGTGACCCGGATCGGACCGCTGTCCCCAAGGCGTCCTGCGGTCCAGCTCACTCCCCTCTCCCCCAGACGGCCTGCCGTCCAGCCATCACCCGCCAGTCTCCAGCCACGACTTCCTCTCAGCCCCCGAAAACGTACAGGTGAGCAGCATGTGGTGACTAAACAGTCTGTGTGGGGGTTGCAAAGGTTGTAGTTGTTGTAGGTTCAGTAGTGATACCAGAGGTCTGAATTCGATGTGATACCCTGCTTAAATATCTGAAAACCGATAATGAAGTGATACCTAAATAATATGTAAAACATCAGGAAAACTAACAGAATAACAGAATATGGTCAAGTGAAGACGCAGATATATGAAACTAGAAAACCTAAAGAATCTATCAGTTTCAATCATGTAGGGAAGGAGGTTAAATAATGCTCCAAATGTTGTTGAGGAAAAACTATCATGACCATGTTCAAAGGGGTCCCTTGACCTCTGACCTCCAGATGTGTGGATGTAAATGGGTTCTCTGGGTCCCCAGCAGTCTCCCCTTTACAGACATGCCCACTTTATGATAACCACAGTCAGTATAACTGTGTTATTGTCTCCTAGTCTAAATGGTGTATCTGAGTATTTTTACATACTGGGTCCCTAAACAGTGTTGACTCCCATAAACTGGGTCTCAGTGTAAAGCTGAGACTCTGGTGGATCCAATGAGTCCAACTGGATTCATGTGTGATGATGTTAGTCCCCATAGGAGCCATTTCATAAATAGAGACCTAGAACATTCAGAGGATGGGGTCTTTCCTAGCTACACTGACTACTACTACTACTACTACTACTACTACTACTACTACTACTACTACTACTACTACATCCTGGTAACTAGAGACCTGGAGCATTCAGAGGATGGGGTCTTTCCTAGCTACACTGACTACTACTACTACTACTACTACTACTACTACTACTACATCCTGGTAACTAGAGACCTAGAGCATTCAGAGGATGGGGTCTTTCCTAGCTACACTGACTACTACTACTACTACTACTACTACTACTACTACATCCTGGTAACTAGAGACTTAGAGCATTCAGAGGATGGGGTCTTTCCTAGCTACACTGACTACTACTACTACTACTACTACTACAGAGGATGGGGTCTTTCCTAGCTACACTGACTACTACTACTACTACTACTACTACTACTACAGAGGATGGGGTCTTTCCTAGCTACACTGACTACTACTACTACTACTACTACTACTACTACAGAGGATGGGGTCTTTCCTAGCTACACTGACTACTACTACTACTACTACTACTACTACTACTACTACTACTACAGAGGATGGGGTCTTTCCTAGCTATACTGACTACTACTACTACTACTACTACTACTACTACTACTACTACAGAGGATGGGGTCTTTCCTAGCTATACTGACTACTACTACTACTACTACTACTACTACAGAGGATGGGGTCTTTCCTAGCTATACTGACTACTACTACTACTACTACTACTACTACTACTACTACTACTACAGAGGATGGGGTCTTTCCTAGCTATACTGACTACTACTACTACTACTACTACAGAGGATGGGGTCTTTCCTAGCTATACTTACTACTACTACTACTACTACTACTACAGAGGATGGGGTCTTTCCTAGCTATACTGACTACTACTACTACTACTACTACTACTACAGAGGATGGGGTCTTTCCTAGCTATACTGACTACTACTACTACTACTACTACTACTACAGAGGATGGGGTCTTTCCTAGCTATACTGACTACTACTACTACTACTACTACTACTACTACTACTACTACAGAGGATGGGGTCTTTCCTAGCTATACTGACTACTACTACTACTACTACTACTACTACTACAGAGGATGGGGTCTTTCCTAGCTATACTGACTACTACTACTACTACTACAGAGGATGGGGTCTTTCCTAGCTATACTGACTACTACTACTACTACTACAGATGATGGGGTCTTTCCTAGCTATACTGACTACTACTACTACTACTACTACTACTACAGAGGATGGGGTCTTTCCTAGCTACACAGACTACTACTACTACTACTACTACTACTACTACAGAGGATGGGGTCTTTCCTAGCTATACTGACTACTACTACTACTACTACTACTACTACTACTACTACAACAGAGGATGGGGTCTTTCCTAGCTATTCTGACTCAAAAGCTTTTTGATCCCAAATCCCAGCATGTCTTTTTCTCTGGTGTTCCTCAAGGTCTTGGTGTCGTAATGGTATCAACCTAAAATTACTGCAACAACTGATGAGACATAATAGAGCATCCGGATGGACATCAGATACTAATAATAATAATAATAAATTTTAATAATAATAAAAAAAAAAGCTTTCACTATTTATTTTCATTAATTAATTCATGTTTATTTCTGATTTATTACTAGAACAACTTGACCTCGGAGCTGAGCTGCTTCTCAGATTAATCTCCAGGTTCCTGCTTTCAGATGATGTTCATCACTAATATGAGACATCTACTGTTGACCCGTTATCTGTCCCTAAAGACCTCTCAGACCCCCTAAAGACCTCCTGGACCTCCTGGACCCCCTAAAGACCTCCTGGGCCCCCTAAAGACCCCCTGGAAAGAGTCCTAGAATGGGTCTATTGTGGCTCTCGGGGGGGTTAAAGTGAATGTGTGATCTTAATAGACAATAAGTGTGTGAAGAACTTTCGTTCATTGTCAGTCTAGTTTTGTCGTCTTTAGGTTTCTTCCATAGACGTAGCTGAGTTTATGAATTCATGGGCGGTGTCTTCAGTGTCCTCCCTTATTTGTGTGTGTTATCTTCCAGGTGACGACAACGGATGTAACCTTGGTGCCGCCCTGCTGGGTTCGCCGCCGAAGCAGAGCAAGTCCACGCTGGAGTCACCCAGAAAGCTCGGCTTTGACGAGAACTCACCCGTCTCAGCTCGCCGACAGCTGGTCCCGTCCTCCTCACCGCGGCGGCCGCTCTCTCCCGCCGCTAGATCGTCGCCACGGCAACACGAAACGCCTGCTGGAGGCCCGGCCCGCCAAAACTCGGAGAGGAAGCCGCCAATCGCTCGGCTCTTTGCAGAAAGTAAGAGGCTTTTAGTTTGGGTTGAAGCTCACTGTATGTTTCAGTATTGATTAATCCAGCTGTTATTTTCTTGATATAGAAACAAATAGAAACAAATGTGCATCTCAGGTTCCCAGAATGTCTTGTTCCGTCACCCAGAACCCAAATTTATCCAGTTTGATATCACAGAAAGTTAAGAAAACCAGTAAATATTCACTTGAGTTGTTCGAA